>PVKU01013936.1:0-25698 GCA_004027475.1 Anoura caudifer
CTTTTGTCCATATGTCTTTCATACTTGTTGCTCTAATCCCTTCCCCTTTTCCCTGGATATTCCTATCCCTCTCCTCTCTTGTTCTCAATTTCAGTGTCTTTGGTTATATTATGCTTGTTTGTTTGTTTTTTTGATTAGGTTCCTGTTAAAGGTGAGATCATATGGTATTTGTCTCTCACCTCCTGGCTTATTTCGCTTAAGAATTTTATTTTAATTGTTATTCATGTATAGTTTTTTGTCTTTTACTTCCATTTCTACCCAGTCCCCCAGTTTTAGTCCATGTGTCCTTTATACTTGTTCCTGTAAACACTTTCCCTTTTCCCCCTGAAATTCCCTCCCCTCTCCCCTCTGGTGATTGTCAGCCTGTTCTCTATTTCAGTGTCTTTGGTTATATTTTGCTTGTTTGTTTGTTTTGTTGTTTAGGTTCCTGTTAAAGGTGAGATCATATGGTATTTGTCTTTCACCGCCTGGCTTATTTCACTTAGTATAATGCTTTCCAGTTCCATCCATGCTGTCGCAAAGGGTGGAATTTTACTGTAATACTGTTTTATAATCCTTTTCTATTACATATCTAGTATAAATGTTTCCATAGAGATTACATTTTTCCCACAAATTATTGTTTGTTTCTCTGATCTCCATTTTTTCCTATCCTCTGCTTAAACTCTTATTTTTATAGTTTCTTTTTTTGGTTTTTATTTATTTATAGTTTTCATTTTTCTTTAGATTAGAAATCTTTTTTCAATTACAGTTTACATTCAATAGTATTATAGTTTCAGGCATAGAGTATAGTGGTTAGACATTTATATTATTTACAAAGTGATCACCCTAAGTCTAGTACCCCTGACACTATACAGAGTTATTATAATATTATTGACTATATTCCCTATGCTGTACTTTATATCCTTGTGACTACTTTGTAACTACTTCTTAATCCCCTTACCTTTTTCACCCAGTTCTCCAAAATCCCTCCTACATAGGTAATATCAGTTTATTCTCTGTATTTATGAGTTTGTTTCTCTTTTTGTTTATTTTGTTTTTTAGATTCCACATATAAGTGAAATCATATGGTATTTCTCTTTTTCTGTCTGACTTATTTCACTTAGCATAATATCCTGTAGGACTATCCAAGTTGTCACAAATGGAAAGATTTTGTTGTTTTATGGCTGAGTTATGTTTCATTGTATATATGTACCATATCTTCTTTATCTAATCATTTAATGATGGGCATTTGGGTTGAATCTGTATCATAGCTATTGTAAATAATGTTGCAATAAACACAGGGATGCATATATCTCTTTGAATTAGTGTTTTGGATTTCTTCAGATAATCCCAGATGTGGAATTGCTGGTTCCTATGCTAGTTCTATTTTTAGCTTTTTTGGGAACCTCCATACTGCTTTCCATAGTGGCTGCCTAAGTTGCATTCCCATCAACAGTGCATGAGGGCTCCCTTTTCTCCACATTCTCAGTAACACTTATTTTTTATTGATTTATTGGTGATAGTCAATGTAACAGGTGTGATGATATATCTCATTGGGGTTTTAATTTGCATTTCCTTCATGATTAGAGATGCTGAATATCTTTTTTATATGTCTATTGGCAGTCTCTATGTCCATATGAGAGAAATGTTTATTTGGGTTCTCTGCCTATTTTTAAAAAATCCTTACCCAAGAACATTTTTTTCATTGCGTTAGGGAGAAAGAGAAAGAGAGAGAGAGGGAAAGAGAGACAGAGAGAGAGAGACAGAGACAGAGACAGAAACAGAGAGAGAGAGAGAGAGAGAGATCAATGAGTAAGACACATCGATTGGTTGCCTTCTTATATGTGTCCCAACCAAGAATTGAACCCACAACTTGGCTATGTGCCCTGACTGGGAACCGAATCTGTGACCTTCCTTTTATGGGATGACATTCCATGCAACTGAGCCACACAAGCCAAGCCTCTCTGCCCACTTTTTAATTGGATTCTTAGATTTTTTTTTGGCATTAAATTTATGAGTTCTTTATAAATTTTTGGTGTTAAGCCCTTATCAGATGTATCATTGGCAAATATCTTCTTCCATTCAGTAGGTTATATTTTTGTTTTTTGATGTTTTCCTTACTTTTATCAAAACTTTTAAGTTGAATGTAGTGTCATTTGTTAATTTTTTTGTTGTTGTTTTTCTTGGCTGGGGAGACATGTTCATAAAAATATTACTAAGAGCAATGTCAGAGTTTACAGTCTATGATTACTTGTAGGACCATTATGGTTTTTGGTCTTAAGTGTAAGTCTTTAATCCATTTGAGTTTATTCTTCCATATGGTGTAGTTTCACTTTTTTTTGCACACATCTGTTTAATTTTTCTAACACCATTTATAATAAACTATCTTTACACCATTGTATCAATATATTTTTGCCAGATTTGTCATCAATTAATTGACTATATAGTCATGGGTTATTTTTGGGCTCTCTATTTTGTTTCATTGATCTATGTATCTGTTTTTATGCCAATACCATACTGTTTTGATTACTATGGTCTTATAGCATAGTTTCATATCAGGTAACATGGTACCTACAATGTTGTTCTCTTTTCTCAAAATTGTTTTGGCTATTTGGGTTTGTTGTCTGTTTGTTCGCTTCCATATAAATTTTAGATTTATTTGTTCTAGTTCTGTGAAAAATGCCATTAGTATTTTGATAGAAATAGCATTGAATCTATCAATTGTTTTGGGTATAATGGACATTTTAACAATGTTAATTCTTTCTATCCATGATCACAGTGTATGCTTCCATTTATTCAATTTATTTCTTTAGGATCTTATAATTTTCCTATTATAGGTCCTTTACGTCCTTGCTTAAATTTTTAGTTAGGTATTTTTTTCAAGTAATTGTAAATGGTAATGTTTTTAAAATTTCTCTGGTAGTTTATTATTAATCTATAAAAATGCAAACAATTTCTGAATATTCATTTTGTATCCTGCTACTTTACTAAATTCTTTTATCAGTTCTAATGGGTAATTTTGGTGAAATCTTTAGCGTTCTCTATATATAGTATCATGTCATTTGCAAATATTGACAGCTTTACTTCTTCCATTCCAGTTTGGATGCCTTTTTTTTTCTTGTTCTTGTCTGATTGCTGTGGCTACGACTTCCAATACTATGTTGAATAAATGGGGTAGAAGTGCATATCCTTGTTTGTTCCTGACCTTAAAACACTTTTAGCATTTCTTCATTAAGTATATGTTAGCTATAAGTTTGTAATATGCAGGCTTTATTATGTTGAGTTCTGTTATCTCTATTCCCACTTCGCTGAGAATTTTATCACAAATGGGGGCTGGATTTTTGTCAAATGCTTTTTTAGCATGTATTGATATAACTAAATGATTTTTTTTTCATTTTGTTTGTGTAGTGTATCACATTAATTAATTTGGGGATATTGTACTAACCTTGCATTCAGGGACTAAATTTGTCTTGAATGTGGTAAATAATTGTTCTAATGTTTTCTATATTTGGTTCAGTAATTTTTTTTGAGGATTTTCATCTCTATGTTCATTAGGAATATTGGCTTATAATTTTCTTTTTTTGTAATGCTTTTGTCTGGTGTTTGGAATCAGGGTTATTATAGGTCATAGGATAAGACTGGGAGCCTTCCAACCTCTTGAATTTTTTGGAAACTTTTACAAGGATAGATGTTAATCCTTCTTTTAATGATTGGTAAAATTTGCCAGTGAAGTCATCTCACCCAGGCCTTTGTTTAGTGGGAATTTTATGATTAATGATTTGATTTTGTTAGTAGTTATCAGTCTGTTCAGATTATCTGTTTCTTTTTTATTTAGTCTTAGAAGATTGTATATTTCTAGGAATTTCTTTCAGATTCATTTCTTTCAGATCCATTTCTTTCAGACTCTCTAATTTCTTGGTATATAATTGTTCATAGCAGATTCTTACAATTCTTTATATTTCTGTAGTGTCAGTTTTCACTTCTCTTTTATTTCTTTTCTTTTATTTTTCTATTTCTTTATTTATTTTGGGTCATCTTTTCTTTTTTTCTTGTTGAGTGTGGTTAAAGGCTTATCTGTTTTATTTATCTTTCAAAGAACCAGCTCTTGGTTTCAGTGATTTTGTTATTGTTTATTTTATTTTTAATTATATTTTATTGATTATGCTATTACAGTTGTCCCAATTTCCCCCCTTTGTGGCTCTCTACCCAGCAGCCCCCACTCCCTCAGGCAATCCCCACACCATTGTTCATGTCTGTGAGTCATGCATATAAGTTCTATGGCTACTCCATTCCCCATGGCTATTCTGTAACTACATATTCATACTTCTTATCCCTCACATCTTCACCCATTTCCCACATACCCCTTTTATCTGGCAACCATCAAAACTCTCTCCATTTCCATGATTCTGTCTGTGTTCTTGTTTGTTTAGTTTAAGATTCAATTATTGATAGATGTGTGTTTATTAGTATTTTATTGTTCATAGTTTTGATCTTCTTATTTAAAAGTAAGTCCTTTTAATATTTTATATAATAGTGGTTTGGTGATGATGAACTCCTTTAGTTTTTTCTTGTCTGGGAAGCTCTTTATCTGCTCAGCAATTGTAAATGATTTTTTTTGCTGTGTAAAGCAAACTTGGCTGTAGATCCTCACTTTTCATGACTTTCAATATTTCTTGCCAATCCCTTCTAGCTGGCAAAGTTTCTTTGGAGAAATCAGCTGACACTCTTATCGGAATTCCCCTATAGTTCATTAACTTCTTTTCTCTTGCTGTTTTTAAGATTCTTTCTTTACCTTTAACCTTTAACCTTTTAATTATGATGTGTCTTGGAGTGGGTCTCTTTGCATCCATTTTGTTTGGGACTCTTTGTGCTTTCTGGACTTACATGTCTATTTCCTTCACCAAGTTATGGAAGTTTTCTTTCACTCTTTTTTCAAATAGATTTCCAATTTCTTGCTCTTTCCCTTCTCCTTCTGTCACCCCTATGATGTGAATGTTAGACCTGTTGATGTTGTGCCAGAGGCTACTTATACTATCCTCATTTTTTTGGATTCTTTTTTCTTGTTATTCTGACTGGTTGTTTATGGTTCTTTATGTTCCAAATCATTGATTTGATTCTTGGTTCATCCACTCTATGTTGTTTCCCTGAAAATAATTCTATATTTCAATTAGTGTATCCTTTGTTTCTGACTGGATCTTTTTTATGATGTTGAGGTCCTCACTAACTTCCTTGAACATCCTTATAACTGGTGTTTTGAACTTGGTATCTGATAGATTGTTTATCTCCATTTTGTTTAGCTCTTTTTCTAGAGTTTTGTTCTGTTCTTTCATTTGGGCCATGTTTCTTTGTCTCCTCATTTTGGCAGCTGTGCTGTGTTTGTTTCTATGTATTAGGTAGAGCTGCTATGACTCCCTGTCTTGGTAGCATGGCCTAATGTAGTAGGTGTCCTGTAGGGTCCAGTGGTACTGTCTTCCCTATCACCCAACCTGGGTACTCAAGGTTGCCTTTTGTGTAGGCTGAGCACACCCTCCTCTTGTAGTTGAACTTTGGTTGCTGTTAGAAGATCAATGGGAGGGATTTACCCAGGCCAATCAGCTGTATCCACTGACTACCAACCTCCACCCTCTGTGGAGGATCAGCTGTGCAGGGGCAGGGTGATGGTGCTCTGACATGGTCTGTACATGTCCACTGGGTGGGCTGGCCATGATGTTTCCCAGGTGGTGCAGGCCAAGGTCAGCCCCCATCTGTGTTTTGCCCCAGGCACCCTGCCTGAGCTATAAAGTAATGTGAGATGGCTGCTACTTGTGCTGGGCTTGGAGATTCCCAGGCAAACCCAAGCTGTGAATCTAAGCTGGCTGCTGGTAGTTCTGGGCAACAACTGAATCCAGTTGTTGCTTGTTTGAGAGGATTTAGGAAGTTGTGAAGCATGAGCCAAGATCAGACATTCATATGGAAAAGTAGCTTGGGTGGTTCTGCAAGTTGGGTGGGGCAAAGTCTCTAGAGATCCCTGAGGCAGTCAAACAGTGTTAACCAGGTTGACGGAGTCTCAGATATGGCACCAGCTTACTGGCTGTGTGGGGCAAGAGTTTAGAAAAAGGACAATGGCCTCTGCTTGTCTTGATTTCAGACACTTTAGTTTCTCCCTGTACACCACTGGTGCCTTTCAAGTAGCTACCCTGGTGCTGGCACTCAGAGAGAGTGAGTCTGAGTAGGTGAGTCCGTGTGTGATTTCTTTAAGAGGAACTACCTGAGGCTACAGAAGTTTCTTCTACCGACTCAATTCCCAGTGATTTCTGCAGCCAGAAGTTGTGGGGACTTATCTTCCTGGCACTGGAACCCTGGGCTGGGGGGCTGAGTGTGGGACTGTGACTCCTTGTTCCTAAGATATCCCTCCTAAATTTTTATCCACCACATGTGGGTGTGGGACCAGCCCATTCCGTGTCTCTGCTCCTCTTACCATTCTGGATGGGTGGATATGGTTTCTTTAATTCCATAGTTGTCAGACTTCTATGCAACCTGATTTTGTAGTCATCAAACTTCCATTCAATGCAATTTCTGATTTTTCTGAGTGATGGTTGTTCTATATTTTGTTGTAATTTTGATGTGGCTGTGTGAAGAGGTAAGCCATGTCTACTTATGTTGCCATCTTGACCGGAAGTCAATAAATTTGTTTTACATTACTAAATTTGTGGTGGTTGTAACAGTTGGAAACTGATACAATTAGCATGGACTTGTATATATTTATTTTACTCTTTGCATAACCATTTTGAAAGATATTTTAGTTGGGTAAAGAATTACAGATTGACAAAAACTGTTTTTTGCAGAACTTTAAACATTGCCTGCATTGTTGCTGGTGAGAAATCTGCTGTCATCCTCACCTTTGTTCCTCTGTTTGTAATATATCTTTTTTCCTCTCTCTGTTTTTAAGATATGTTTATCACTGGTGTTAAGCAAGTTGATTATGATGTACATTGGTATAATTTTCTTCATGTTTCTTGTGCTGAAAGTTTGTACTTCTTAGATATGCGAATTATACTTTTTAACAAATTTTTAAAATCTTAAACTGTTTCTTTGAATATTTTTTGTTACTCCCTCTTTTTTTCTTTGGAGACTACAATTTCATGTCTATTAATCTGTTTGAAGTTGTCCCACAATCTGCCTGTACTCTGTACATTTTTTAATGTCATTTCTCTATGTGTATTTTATTTTTGATAGTTTCTATTACTTTGTCTTCAATTTCACTTGTCTTTTATTCTGCAATATCTACTGAAGTTTGTTCCATTCTGTGAATTTTTCATCTTAGACACTGTGTTATTATCTCTAGAACTTTGATTTTAACAGTAAATATCTCGATATTTACTGTTTTCTCTTATCCCCTGAACATATGGAAAACAGTAATAATGACTATTTTAATAACTGTATTATTTTCATATCATCTATGCTATGCCTAATCTTTCTGAATTAAAATGTTTTCCACTCTGAATGATGGGAACAGGAACTATTCTTACCCCAGTTGTTCATTGGTGGTATTTCTTCTACTGCTTTTCGAAATTTTCCTGGGTCTGGGTAGTTGCCTCATGTTTATCTATATTGGGGGAACCATCTGCATATAAATGAAATTGTCTTCTTGTTCAGCTCTCTCCTTTTTGATATTCAGCACTGCGAACTTTAGCTGCCCTCATCAGCCCGGCCTCCTCTAAGTTCTTCTCAACTCAAAGAAAACACTCACTTCTGACTAAGTTCCCTCTTTCAGTGCCACAGTCTGAAATATTTATCAAGCAGTAAGCTAGGAGTAATTGTAGGCTTTGCTTTATTTTTCCTACTTCTCTCTGGAGGATTGTCTTGTGTTGCTTGTTATCCAGCACCTGAAAACCATTGTTTCATGTATTTTGTCCTTTTTTTTTTGAGGTGCTTTAGGTGAGAAAGTAAATCTGGTCTCCTTTATTTCATCTTGTCTAGAAGTAGAAGTTTTATTCTTTCCACTAATAATTTTAATTTAATGCCTGGACTGTAATTTATTTAAGAAGCCTTTGTTGTTTATTTGTAGTTGCTAAATAATATTTCATTATACTGATGTGCTATCAATCATTAATAAGCAGCTTGTCATTTGACATTGGGATGAGTTTTAGTTTTGCTTTTTATGGAAAGGGTATGAGTCTATCTTACAGCCACATGTTTGTGACTTATATGTTTATTTCCTTTCAATATATTTCTCAGTATGGACAACTGGCTTGAAGTGTATACAGCAACTCAAAACAGTCATTATGTGTTGCCAAGTTGTACTCCAGGCAGATAGAAACACTTATATGTTGGCCACATGTAATATATTTGACTGATGAATCTTCCTTAAAATCACTTTCTCTTGACTTTTTAATGTCATAATCTTTGTACTTTCCCCTACTGGGGGGACTGTGTCACTTTGAGTTCCAGATTTCTGAATACATTTGATGCTCTGAAAAAATGAATATTTAGACCATTGTGCAGGCCAGCCTAGTCTTGATTAATATGAACTTTTTCCAGTTTTAGCATCTCCAGACTCTTTTGCTTATTAAAATTTTTCTCTTTAATTAATTTGGTTTATATGTAGTGATTTCTTCATTTATACCAAAAATATTTACTTTCCTAGTAAAAAACAAAACTTTGCATTAGTCTTACCTATATCAATATTAATACTCAGAAATTAACTTCAAATCAGCTCTGCCATGGGTGAAGCCAGACAAGAGTCTAGCAACAGACAACAAATTAAACCCTGACAATTGAGGCATTGTTATTGAATCAAGATTTTGCCTGGAACTTTCTTTCTGTAGGATGTTATGTCTCTCCAACATCCTTGGTCTGAGTGGACTTAACTTTACTTGCACTTGAGCTTACTCTTTCAGTAGAATTAAACTGAGCTGGGGCTCATGACTACACATATAGCATAATCCTTCACAAGAGGAAAATTGTTGCAGAGGTTATACCACCTCTCAACCCCGGAAGTCATCACCCCAGATGGGCCACCAAGATATGTGGTCTGGCTTCCCTTGTTTTGGATTCAAAGTCTTCTGCTTTCACCTGGCCTGGGGGAAAAATTTCTTTTTTTTGTAATCTTTTTAAAAAATATGTTTTATGGATTATGCTATCACAGTTGTCCCATTCTGTCCCTTTATTCCCCTCTGCCCTGCACATACCCTCCCACCCACATTCCCCATCCCACTCTTTAGTTCATGTTCATGTGTCATAAGTTCTTTAGCTTCTACATTTCCCATACTATTCTTGCCCTCCCCATCTATTTTCTACCTACAATTTATGCTACTTATTCCCTCTACTTTTCCCCCCATTCTTCCCCTCTGCTCCCCCACTGATAACCTCCATGTGCTCTCCATTTCTGTAATTCTATTCCTGTTCCAGTTGTTTGCTTGTTTGTTTTTGTTTTTGTGTGTTTTTTTTTTAGGTTCCGTTGTTGATAATTGTGAGTTTGTTGTCATTTCAATGTTCGTATTTTTGATCTTCTTTTTCTTAGGTAAGTCCCTTTAACATTTCATATAATAAAGGCTTGGTGATGATGAACTCCTTTAACTTGACCTTATCTGAGAAGCACTTTATCTGCCCTCCCATTCTAAATGATAGCTTTGTTGGAATAGAGTCATCTTGGAGGTAGGTCCTTGCCTTAGATGACCTGGAATACTTTTTTCCAGTCCCTTCTTGCCTGTAAGGTCTCTTTTGAGAAATCAGCTGATAGTCTGATGGGAACTCCTTTGTAAGGAACTGTCTCCTTTTCTCTTGCTGCTTTTAAGATTCTCTCCTTATCTTTAATCTTGGGTAATGTAATTATGATGTGCCTTGGTGTGTGCTTCCTTGGGTCCAACTTTCTTTGGGACTCTCTGAGCTTCCTGGACTTCCTGGGAGTCTATTTCCTTTGCCAGATTGGGGAAGTTCTCCTTCATTATTTGTTCAAATAAGTTTTCAATTTCTTGCTCTTTCTCTTTTCCTTCTGGCACCCCTATGATTCAGATGTTGTAACACTTGAAGTTGTCCCAGAGGTTCCTCAGCCTCTCCTCATTTGTTTTGTATTCTTATTTCTTCATTTTGTTCTGGTTGACTGTTTATTTCTTCCTTCTGGTCCAAATTGTTGATCTGAGTCCCTATTTCCTTTCCATCACTGTTGGTTTCCTGTACATTTTCCTTTATTTCACTTTGCATAGCCTTCACTTTTTCCTCTATTCTTGCAACCATACTCAACCAATTCT
The DNA here is from genome assembly GCA_004027475.1 of Anoura caudifer. Lineage (NCBI taxonomy): Eukaryota > Metazoa > Chordata > Mammalia > Chiroptera > Phyllostomidae > Anoura > Anoura caudifer. The sequence continues at coordinate 10,209 of PVKU01013936.1, forward strand.
GTGAACATCCTGATTACTAGTGTTTTTAATTGCGCATCTGATAGGTTGACTCTCTCTTTGTCGCTTAGTTGTATTGTTTCTGGAGCTTTGATCTGTTCTTTCGTTTGGCCCTTTTTTTTTTTTTTTTTTTTTTTGTCTAGGCGCACTTGTTATGTAGTAACCAGTGGAGCCTTAGGTTTGCAAAGGCAGGGCAGGGCAACCCATGTTGCAGTGTTGTGATGCTGTATGTCAGGGGGTATCTGAGAGGGAACTATGCTGCTTGTTCAACTTTCTGTCAGCGTTCAGTCACATCCACCACTACCCATAAGCAAATTGGCGCCTTCTGGTGCTGATTCCCAGGTAGGTGGGTTTATGTACATTCTAGGACCCTGTGGGTCTCTCTAACAAACTTTCCTGTGAGGCTGGGAATTTCTCCTGCTGCCTCAACTCCCATAGGTTTTTTCAGTCAGAGGTTTTGAGGCTTCATTTCCCTGCACTGAAACCCTGGGTTGTGTTATCTGTCTGGCTTCCTAGTTGTTCCTCCTGGTTTATATGCACACAGATGTGGACCGCCTAGTCCACTAGCTGCCACTTCGCTCAGTCTGCCAGTCACTGTGTCGCTCAGCCTTGCTGCAAGTCCTCTGCCTGGTTGCCCGTCTCCACCACTCCTACCTGTCTGATGAATGTTTCTTCTTTAACTTCTTGGTTGTTTGACTTCCATACAGTTCGATTTTCTGTCAGTTCTGGTTGCTTTTTTTTGTTTTTAAATTGGTTGTTGTCCTTCTTCTGGTTGTGCAAGGAAATACAGTGTGTCTGCATATACCTCCATCTTGGCTGGAAGTTGGAAAATTTCTTTCATACCACATCAGCCACCCTCAAAGTTTGTTCCCAGTTTCTCTGCTTTTCATCAGTCCTTAAAATGACCACTGCAAACACCTTAGGCTTTCACAGAAAACTTTGACTTCAAGCCACAAACTTTAACCTGAATGAGTCAAAGCCATGCTTACTGCTCGATACGGAGAGTGTGGAGAAAACCAACAGTCCAGATCCATACTACAGTGTTGGCACTAAAACCATATACCCAAGTCCTTTTTCATTGTGTGCTCTTATTAAATAGGGGTTATATATTTTTTAATCCTTATTTTTTTATTGAGGTGAAAGTCATAAAACATAAAATTACCCATATTAAAATATACAGTTTAGTGATATTTAAGACATTTGCAATGTTGTCAATCATCACTACTATCTAGCTTCAAAACATTTTTATCACCCTGAAAGCAAACACTATTATGTAACCACCAGTCTGTTTTTGGTCTCTGTGGATTTACCTATGCTATATATTTCATATAAATGAAAGCGTATAATATGTGGCTTTTTGTGAGTGGCTTCTTTCATTTAGTATAATATTTTCAAGGTTCATCCACATTATAGCCATGTACCAATAGCATGTATAATTAATATTTCATTCCCTTTTATGGCTGAATAATATTCCATTATAGGTATATACTTGTTTACTCATTTATCTGCATGAACATTAGAGTTATTTCCACCATTTGGCTGTGGTAAAAATACTGCCTCACACATCCATTTGTTTATGTACAGTATTTGAGAACTGTCATACCTTGGAGATGTTGTGAGTTTGGTTTTAGACCACCACAAAAAAAATGAGTAATAATTTTTTTGTTAATGGAGGGTGTTAACCCTCAATTTATAAACTTATAAATTGAAGTTTAATTTATAATCAGTTTATAAGGTTGCAGGTTCAATTCTGGGTCAGGGCACATACCTAGGTTGTGGGTTTGATCCCCAGTCGGGGTGTGGGTGGGAGGCAACCAATTGATGTTTACTTCTCACATCAATAGCTCTCTGTCTCACTCTTCCAATCTCTCTAAAATCAATACATATATGCTTGGGTGAAGATTTAAAAAATAAATAAAATCAAATAAGTACAACATCTGTGAAGTTTAATAAAGTGCAGAGCAATAAAACAAGGTGTGCCTGTATTAGTCCCTATGTTTAACCCCAGCAGAGACATTGCATTTGCCTTGATTATTTTCCACATTATAGGTTTTCCTCAACTATCTCATTCAGGAATTTTCAATCCTGTATGCACATCAGTGAGGGAGCTTTTAAAAAATACATGTTGGGTCCCCCACCTCAGAACAATTAAACCTAATCTTTAAAGGCTCCCTGAGTGACCCTACTGTGCAGCCAGATTGGAAAATAACAGGCCTCCTGCCTAGGGTTCTCAGATTTTACCATGCATTAGATTCACTTGGAGGACTTGTTAAAACACAGATTGCTGAATTTCTATCTCAGTAAGTTAGAATTGGGGTGTGCACATTTTTATTTCCAATAAATTACTAGCTGATGCTAGTGCATGGTGGCCACACTTTGAAAATCACTGGCCTCTCACCATCAGTGTGGGGGTGGGGACATAAGAATCACCTGGGAAGGTCTATCAAATCATCTCATCTCTTTATGTCATGGTCTTGTTGAAGGAGGCAGCATCAGTATTTTAGACATCTTCCCAGTTCATTTTGTGTATCTGCCTTTCTTCCCACTGGTAAATGAGAACCATTGTTTTAGCTTCCATGTCTTTCTGGATACAGTTTCTGCCATCCAACCTGTTACATACCTCCACAAGCCTCCTGAGCCTTCATCCTTGTGTTTATATTGTGTTCATATTGATCCTCACATCTAAAAAGCTTTCCTCCTTCCACTGTTGAAGCTCCACCCATCTTTTCCTAACTAAAGTATCACTTGGTATTTTCTCCAATGTGATCTTTTATCCTCTTTTATCTATCCCCTCTCTAGATTCTCATTGTAACTACAAAGCCATGAGGCACTAGGCTGTGGAACATAGTGCTAATGGTGTACTGTTTTAAATTATTCAAGGATTGTTTCATCTGTTTTATGAGTAGCCAGTCTTTGTGTTTCTTTAATATTTTCTTTGGTGCCTTTGGTTGTGCCATGTGTTGATTAAGATCTCAACAAAGAGAATCATAAAAATATTAAAATATTTATGTAGGAGAGCATTTCTACAGTCATCCTGTTGTACAAAGATTGGTGAGTTAGTAAAATGTCTTATTGAGAGGCATTCTACTACAAAGAGGCTCACGAGAGAGAGGCCAATGTGCAGTGTTTTCTCAGTAATAGACTATGGTACTATGTCTGCTTTTCCTGTATACAAACAGTGCTCATTACTAATTAAAAAATACAATGACTTAAAATGACCATTTTCCTTGAAAACTGCATGCAGTGCGATGAGGAGAAAAATCTCTATGTATTTCCCAGAAAAAAAGTTGGATAAAAACATAAAATGAGGTGTCAGGTGCGATAATACCGAAAGCCTTGAACTTGTTCTGAGTTTTCTCTTAGTCCACTCACCAAGTCTATAGTTTTACGTATTGTGTAACTACTGACATTCACAAGGGTCATTGTGGCTTAGTGGCTCTTACCCACTTCTGTATATAAAGTTTTATCAGAGCACAGTGACACTATTTGTTTACTTATCACCTTTGGTGCCTTTTACTCTACAATGGCAAAGTTGAAGAGTTGCAACAGAGACCGTGTATAACTTCAATAACAAAGTACTACACTGTGTGGTTTAAACAACAAAAATTTATTTTCTTACTGTTCTGGAGAGTGGAAATTTGAGATCAAGATGTCAGCAGGGCTGGCTTCCTCTGAGACCTCTCTCAGCTTCTAGGTGGTCATCTTCTCCTTGTACCTTCATATGGTTGCCTCTTGGTCTTGTATGTCCATCTCCAAATCTCCTCTTCTTACAAGAACATCAGCCTTATTGGACTAGGGCCTCCCTTCCCAATGACCTCGTTTTAACTTAATGACCCTGTCTCCAAATAAAGCCACATTTCTCAGGTACTGGCAATTATAACTTCAACATATGAATTTGGTGGGGGCACAATTCAGATCATAACAGAGTGTACAGCCACAAAACCTCAAATATCTACTGTCTGGGTCTTTATGGAAAAAGCTTCTTGACCTCTGTTACACACTGTAATTTCTCCTATACAGTACAGTAAAATACAACTGCAAGAGGTAATCACCAAAATTTTCCTCCTCCCTCCATGAGCAGCTTTGGCCCTGGCTAGAGCTGTCCTCAGCCACACTGTTATGCTGCAAAGCAGAACTTTTAGTGAGTCCATTCCTGTCAGAGACCAGAGCCAAGACCAGAGCCATGACAGTGCCATAATTAGCTACAACATTCATTTTCTGGAAGAATCATTATTTTCTCACACTTATACTACCTTTAGTCAATTTCCATCACCAACGTAAGGGCCTGGTCCCCCATGGGGGCTGTTTTTTTCAAAGAAGTGAACTTTTTATCACATCATGATGGTTGCTGAGTATTCTAAGGGGAGGAAAGCAAACAAAGCCACCTCTGTCTGTGGAGGTGGGAGGTTGGCTGTCCCATTTCTTGGCCAAGAAGCTTACTCTTTAGCCACTAAAATAGGGTCCCAGGAAAAGTATACATTTTCTATATCATGTAGTACCTTTGGAGGTTCTTGAAAAAGCACAAAACAGCTAACATTAACTTAAAAATGGACAAGGCTCCACTCAATTATCATTCAGAAAAGTAATTCAACAAGTCTTGTATGCCATATGTCTACAAGAAAGTCAGTCATGGTATTTTTTTAAAAAATATATTTTATTGATTATGCATTTACAGTTGTCCCATTCCCCCCCCACTCCCCTCCACCCTGCATACCTCCTCCCACCCACATTCCCCCCCTTTAATTCACGTTCACGTGTCATATATATAAGTTCTTTGGCTTCTACCTTTCCCATACTATTCTTTCCCTCCCCCTGTCTATTTTCTACCTACTATCTATGCTACTTATTCTCTGTATCTTTTCCCCCCTCTCTCCTCCTCCCACTCCCCCTGTTGATAACCCTCCATGTGATCTCCATTTCTGTGGTTCTGTTCCTGTTGTAGTGTTTGCTTAGTTTTAGGTGTGACTATTAATAACTGTGAGTTTGCTGTCATTTTACTGTACATATTTTTTATCTTCTTTTTCTTAGATAAATCCCTTTAACATTTTATATAATAAGGGGTTGGTGATGATGAACTCCTTTAACTTGACCTTATCTGAGAAGCACTTTATCTGCCCTCCCACTCTAAATGAAAGCTTTTCTGGATAGAATCATCTTGGATGTAGGTCCTTGACTTTCATGACTTGGAATACTACTTTCCAGCCCCTTCTTGCCTGTAAAGTCTCTTTTGAGAAATCAGCTGGAAGTCTTATGGGAACTTTTTTGTAGGTAACTATTGGGAACTGCTCTGCCTGGTCTCAGGAGCTGTAACCACCCCCGCCCCCATGGCTAAGGATGCGTGAGCGATATATGGACTATAAGCCACTAAGGAGACAAAGCTTATCTCCCTGGCAGGAGCACTGCTTCTGCTCCTTTTACTTCATCCATAACTGGCCCCCAATGCTTGATCGGTTAGCCAATGACAGGTAAGATTCCCCAAGGGGGGAATGACCTAAGACAGGCATGATCACATGGAGGCCCCAAGGAAGGACTAGGGGGGGCTACAGCAAAAGGGGGTGATGGACCTAACAAAAGGGGGTGATTGACACTCGGCTATGACATAGCCTGTGTCCTCATTCTGTCTGCAAGAAATCTCCTAATCTCTTAGCTGCCTTACTTCCTCTGCCTGATTTAAGCCTGAAATAATGGCAGAGGGTGGTGCAGCTTTTTGCTGGATAGGGCAGGTTCCCCAGGTGATTGGGCCTGAGAAAGAATATATAAAATCCTGTGAAACCTGCTTTGCTAAGAATGCTCTCCATTAAATGATAAAGGTCTGAGCAGGAAATAAGTTTGTTTCCCAAAGTTTTGTAGCCCTTCAGCTAACAGATCTGACTCAGAATAAGCCCTGGTAGTTCTTTGTATGCTATCTATTGTTTGATCCTTACTGCCTGACAATGATTAATGAGCTTTACCTGTATTCCTGTGCTAAATGAACCCAATAAAAGCCCACTGAGGAAAAGGTTCTAGGCCCTTTCCTTTGAGAGATCAGCCACCTTTCCTCCTAAAGCAGATCATGTCTTGGTAGACTTATTCTCATCCGTGGAGGATGGGGGGCTCTGCAGGCAAAACCCCCCCACAAGTAACTGCCTCCTTTTCTCTTGCTGCTTCTAGGATTCTCTCCTTAATTTTAATCTTGGCTAATGTAATTATGATGTGCTTTGGTGTGTGCTTCCTTGGGTCCACCTTCTTTGGGACTCTCTCAACTTCCTGGACTTCCTGGAAGTCTATTTCCTTTGCCAGATTGGGGAAATTCTCCTTTATTATTTGTTCAAATAACTTTTCCACTTGTTGCTCTTCCTCTTATTCTTCTGATACCTCTATAATTCGGATGTTGGAACATTTGTAGATGTCCTGGCGGTTCCTAAGCCTCTCCTCATTTTTTGGAATTATTGTTTCTTCCTTCTTTTCTAATTGGATGCTTCTTTCTTCCTTCTGGTCCACTCCATTGATTTGAGTCCTAGTTTCCTTCCCATCACTATTGGTTCCCTGTACATTTTCCTTTACTTCACTTAGCATAGTCTTCATTTTTTCATCTAATTTGCGACCAAAATCAACCAATTCTGTGAGCATCTTGATCACCAGGGCTTTGAACTGTGCATCTGATAGGTTGGCTATCTCTTGGTTGCTTAGATGAATTGGCTCTGGGGCTTTGATCTGTTCTCCCATTTGAGCCATTTCTGGGTTTCTTTTTTTGTCGGGGTCTGGTTGTGCCTGTTATGTAGTGAGGGGCGGAGCCTTAGGTGTTCCCCAGGGTGGGGCAGCCCAGTTGCTGGGTTGTGATGCTGGATGTGGGGGCAGGGTCTGAGAGGGAACAATGGCGCTTGCTCCACTCTCTCTCGGATTCTGGTCCCTTCTGATGCTTTCCCCAAGCATATTGGGCCCTTCTGGTGCTGATTTCCATGTGGGTGGGCTTGTGTACATTGTAGGACCCTGTGGGTCTGTCCAGTGAATTCTCCTGTGAGGCTGGGAGTCTCTCCTTGCACCTCAACTCCCACAAGAGTTTTCAATCAGTGTTTTAGATTTTATTCCCTGGGAGCTAGGGCCCTGGGTTGCGAGGTGTGTCTCGCTCCCCATTTTTGCCTGGATTATTTGCACATGAATGTGGGACTGCCTGGTCAGCCAGCCACCTTGTATGGCCTCATTGGGTCCACCAACCTCTACTTTTTCCTGCTGTGACTTCATCCCTCTTACTGGTCTGGATGAATGGTTGTCAGACTTTGGTACAGTTCAATTTTCTGTCAGTTCCGGTTGTTTTCTTGTTTCTAAATCTTTGTTGTCCTTAATTCTGGTTGTGTGAGGAGGCACAGTGTGTCCACCTACACTGCCATCTTGGCCAGGAGTCTCTGGACCATTTTTTTTCTGTCTTGACATGCCTGTTACATAGTGAGGGGCAGAGCCTTAAGTATTCACCAGGGCAGGATAACCCACATCTCTGGGTTGTGACACTGTTTGTGGGGAAGGGGTCTGAGAGGGAACAATCATGCTTGCTCTGCTCTCTGCTGAATTTCAGTCGCTTCCCCCACTTCCCACAATCAAATTGGGCCCTTCTGGTGTTGATTCCCATGTGGGTGGGTTTGTGCATGTTCTAGGACCCTATGGGTCTCTCCAACGAACTCCTGTGAGGCTGGGAGGTTTTCCAGCTGCCGCTTCAACCCCCACAGGTGTTTTCAATCAGAGATTTGAGGCTTTATTCCCCCCACTGGATCCACGGTTATAGGGTCAGTCCCACTCCTCAGTTTTGCCTGGTTTATCCGCATGTGAATGTGGGACTGCCTGGGTCCACCAGTGGCTGCCTTGCCATGAGTACTCTCTGCCCTGGCTGCCCAACTCTGCTCCTCCTACCAGTATGGATGAGTGTGTCTTCCCTAACTCCTTGGTTGTTGGACTTCCGTACCCTTTGTGTTTCTGTCAGTTCTGATTGTTTTTTGTTTTTAAATTGTTGTTGTCCTTCTTTTGGTTGTGTGAGGTGGCACAGTGTATCTACCTATGCCTCTATCTTGGCTGAAAGTCCTCATGGCATTTTAATAAGAGTTTTAGGAATCTAGGTGATAGCTCCTATAATTTTCTGGTTTCTTTAGAGATTGAGATATATCTACTAAAGTAGGTCTCTGAGTTTCTAAAACTGAGCTTAGCAAGTAACTTCACCTGGAATGGGGTTGCCCTCAGAGCACATATTCCTGGCATAATTACAGATTTTGAGGAGTGGGAGAGATCTGAGACACTCTGACCAAACATTCTCTTTTTACTGAAGAGACTACTAAAGCCAACAAATAAACAAAGAACTGATTGAAAGTCACATTAGGTCATATCCTAACTAACATTGGGTAACTCTGGGCTGGCATCCTCCACTCCACACTGTCCAATGTCCCTAGTAAATGTCCTCCATCCTGCTGCCTTTTTGAAGCAAAGTCACCTATTTCAGGAATTCTGGAAGTGCTACAAAAGTGGCAATGTTGTGATGGATTTTAATGAAAGATGAAGAGGTTTGCATGTTTACTGAAGACAGAAAGAATTGTCTGTTCTATGCAAGTGGCAGCCCGAGGCACTACAGTCACAGTGCAAAGGAATGGGCCCAAGAGAAGTCTTTTGTTTTGACAGGTCATAAAGGGTAAAGATTGCTGGAATGAAGTTTGCTCAAAGAGTGGATCACTGCTGCTCTAGAACCCCCAAGTTTTCCTATAAGTGTGAAGTTAAGATGCAGAAAGCTGGGAGTAGCTCACTGAACTGAAAAATGGGCACAAAGACACACAGACCTGCAGGTGGCTTTCACCTGTAAAAAGTGGTGGGACTGAGGCAGACATCCATGTGGTTATTCACTCAACCATTGAGCTCCTACTGCATGCAAAGTCTTGCAGATAAAATGCCAAGCACAGCCAGACCTGGTGTCAGTTCTTTGTAGCTTTCAGACAAAAAAAAGGAACCAGACATTGACGAAATAAACACACAAATAAATGTGAAATTATTGTGGTGGTAAAGGCCTTGGAGGAAAGGTGGTTTCAGGGATGGAGACTAGTGGAAGGGACTAGCTGAAGCAGCAATTCTAACCCACGACTGGTGGTAAACACTGTAGCTAGTGCTTGGATTCAGCCTCCTTCATCTCAGGGGTACATCCCCAAGGAATGCTCCTGAGGAGGCATTGTGGAGTTTCGGCTTGTTGTCATTGCCAAATGTTTGTACAAGTGATGAAATTCTAGCTTTAGAAAAGACTTTGGTCTTCTAACCCAAAACCCACATTTCTCCATCTGTATAGCATCCCTCACAGAGGGGTATCCAGTCATGTCCAGGCACAGGGAACAGAACACAGTGTTGCTATTCTTTTAGGAAAACTTCCTGGAATATAGGTAAGGAAGTTGGGGACAATATACTTGAATGTACAAAGGTAGTCTGTGAAAAGAGAAGTGAGCCCTAATCTAGATCTGGAGGTGCATGGGACAATGGAGTTATGAAAACACACACTCAGAACACTAACATCACTAAAATTGGGATATTACTACCATTCAGGAATGCCAAGGAAAGCACAAGTGAGACAAAATCCATTTGAAATCTATCAAATTCCTCTACCTCACCTGTCCCCACAACTTATGCCCACATGTTCAATTATTAATGATGTAATCATATCAATTATATGCTTAGGGGTGCTGATTTTTTATATCAATGGATGCTATAGGTTTGATATTAACTGATGGTGGTTTGACATATTTAATGCCAAGAGGAAAAGCACCATAGTCACCTACACCAAAATAAAGGTCCATGAGTCTGTACTTTCCCTCCCCCACTTCAAAAATCAATGGAGAGAAATCACAGAACTCTCTGTGCTGTACCTAGTAATGACAGTGTGAATACAATTATATAATTGGACAGTGTCTTCTGAGAACAGTTTTTAAAAATTATATTTTATTGATTATGCTATTACAGTTGTCCTGAATTTTCTCCCTTTGTCCCCCTTCCACTCAGCACCCCCCACCCCCTCACATAATCTCCCCACCTTTATTCATGTGAATAGGTCATGCATGTAAGTTCTTTGGCTACTCCATTTCTTATACTATACTTTACATACCCATGGCTGTTCTGTAACTATCTCTTTGCACTTCTTATCCCCTCACCTTTTCTCCCCACAATTCCCTCCTAGCTGACAACCATCAAAACAACTCTCTATATCCATGATTCTGTCTCTTTTCTTCTTGTTTACTTAGTTTGATTTTTAGATTCAATTGTTGATAGATTTACATTTTTTGCCATTTTATTGTTCATAGTTATGATCATCTTAAATAAGCCCTTTTGATGTTTCATATAATAATGGTTTGGTGATGAAGAACTCTTTTAGTTTTTTCTTGTCTGGGAAGCTCTTTATTTGCCCTTCAATTCTAAATGATATCTTTGCTGGGTAGAGCAATCTTGGCTGTAGGTCTCTGTTTTTCATGACTTTGAATATTTGTTGCCCATCACTTCTAGCCTGCAGAGATTCTTTTGAGAAATCAGCTGACAGTCTTATGGAAACTCCCCTATATGTCTCTAACTTCTTTTCTCTTTCTGTTTTTTAGATTCTCTTTTATCTTTAACTTTGGCATTTTATGTATAATGTGTCTTGGAATGGGCCTCTTTGCAACCATCTTGTTTGCGACTTTTTGTGCTTCCTGGACTTGCATGTCTATTTCCTTCACCAAGTTAGGAAAGTTTCTTTTATTATTTTTTCAAATAGATTTTCAATTTCTTGCTCTTTTTCTTCTCCTTCTGGCACCCCATGATACAAATGTTGGACTTCTTGAAGTTGTCCCAGAGGCTGCTTACATTCTCCTCATTTCTTTTTGGTTTCTTTTGTCTTCTAGTTGTTCTGATTGGTTGTTTTTTATTCCTTATGTTCAAAATAGTTGATTTGATTCTTGGCTTTATTCACTTAACTGTTGTTCCCCTGTAAATTGTTCTTTATTTCAATTAGTGTATCCTTTGTTTGTGACTGGATTTTTTTTTGTGCTGCTGAGGTGCTCACTAAATTTCTTGAGCATGTTTATAACTAGTATTTTGAACTCTGTGTCTGATAGATTGTTTATTTCCATTTTGTTTAGTTATTTTTTTCTGGCATTTTGAACTGTTCTTTCATTTGGTCCATGTTTCGTTGTCTCCTCATTTTGGCAGCTGCCCTGTGTTTGTTTCTGTATATTAGGTAGAACTGCTATGACCCCTGTCTTGGTAGCATGGCTTAATGTAGTAGGTGTCTGTAGGGTCTGGTGGCACAGTCTCTTCTATCACCCAAACTGGGTACTCATGGTACACCCTTCTTGTGGGCTGAGTGGAAACTCCTCTTGTATTTGAAACTTAATTGCTGTTGGCAGGTTAATGGGAGGGATTTACCCGGGCCAGTCAGCTGCAAGGACTGGCTGTGACCACTGACCACTAATCTCTGCCCTCTGTGGGGAATCAGTTGTGCAGGGGCAGGGTGGTGGTGCTCCAATGTGGTCTTATAGCTGTCCCCTGGGTGTGTAGCCTTTGGGGTTTCCTAGGTGGTACAGACCAAGGTCAGCTTGCACCTGTGTTTTTGCCCAGGGCCACCCTACCTGATATATAATCTGAGATGGCTGCTACATGTGCTTTGCTTGGAGATTCCCAGGCAAAGCCAAGCTATGAATGTAGGCTGGCTGCTGCTAGTGCCAGGCCTGGGGCCACTGAGGCCAGCTGTTGCTTGATTGATAGGATTTAGGAAGTTGTAAAGCTTGAGCAAAGACCAGCTATTCATATGGAAAAGTCACTGTTAACAGGTTGAATGGGCCTGTGAATTGGGTGGGATGGAGTCTCAGTGATCTCCAGGGTGGGGCATAGACTGTTAGCCAAGTTGATGGAGTCTCAGGTATGGCACCCACCTGCTGGCTCTGTGTCTCTATGGGAAGAAGGTTCAGAAAAGGGACAATCACCTCCACCTGCCTTTCTGTCTGGGAGAAAGCTGTCCCCCAGCTCTTACCTTGATGCTAGACAACTTCAGTTCCTCCCTGTATGTGACTGGTGCCTTTCAAGCCACTACCCCAGTGCTGGAACTCAGAGACAGTGAGTCTGAGTAAGACAGTATGTAAGTGTTTTAAGAGGGACTTCCTGGGGCTCCAGAAGTTTCTTCCACTGACTCATTCCTGGCTGTCTTTTGCAACTATAAATTATGGGAACTTATATTCCTGACACTGGAATCCTCAGCCTGGAGCCTGTTTTGGGGCTGGGCCTCTGCCCTCCCAAGATATCCCTCCTGGATTTTTATCCACCATACATGGATGTAGGACCGGCTCATGCCATGTCTCTGCTCCTGCTACCAGACTAGATGGGTGTGGTTTCCTTAATTCTGTAGTTGTCAGACTGCTATTCAACTCGATTTCTGATGGTTTGAGGGATGGTTGTTTCATATTTTAGTTGTAATTTTGATGTGGCTGTGCAAGTAGGTGAGCCATGTATACCTATAGAAAAAGAAAGTTTTGAACCACATTTACCCCTTCAAAATGAAGTCCATAATCCCCTCCTAATGCTCTGTTTTGATTCTAATTTTTAAAACCATGTAAACTCCAGAAAGTCTTATGCATGTTTAAAAATACTTTTGCTGTAAGAAATTAATCCATACTTTCAAGAACCTAAAAGTTTTGCTGTTAATTCTGGAAGTAGTCAGAAAGTGCATTTAACTTAGTCTCTAAAAACACTGCTATATTTATCTTTAAAAATGCTCCTGGCTCTTCAGCACTTAAATTCCTTTATATGCCTGGGTATGGCCCCCTGAATGCTAGAGGGGTGTCACAATTTGGTCCCCAGTTGGTAATCTATAGCTTCTCTTTGTATATAGCTTTCCCTGTAAGTGGTTCTTGAAAGGATTAAAATGGTTGAAATTCTCATGTCTGGATGATGTTTCCCATTGTGAGACAGAATAAAAGAAAAGGGACATGAAATTCTGGCTCCCTGGGGGAAGTGGCTGTGCTTTATTAATATCTGTCCATTGTTCCAACACCAGCTGAGCCACAGTAGGTAGGTGCTCAATAAATGCTGATAAATGTGGAAGGGGCAAAGAACCGGCACATTCTTCAGTCCCTTATATATGGTCTGGGCTAGATTGGAACTTTTTTGTTATGTTCTCTTCCTGCCACTCTCAAATGAAATCCAGCATGGTCAGAATCCCTCATTCTCAGAGATAGATTGAGGTGAGCACTGGGGTGAGAAGGGTCACAGAAAGCCTGAAGAACAGGCTTACTATTTTTGCCCAACTTCTTGCCATCTGTCCTTTTCTACAAAGTGGCAGGTTCCAGAAATCATACAGGAATTAGGACAGTAGGCACTAACTACAAGTTGTGGGGGTAAAATATCTGGACACCACTGCTGAAGAGGAGCCAAGTATATTAACCAATAGGATATATATATGCTGGAGAGAGAGAGGACTTGGCTCATGTGATTGTAGAAGCTTAGTAAACCCAAAATCTGCAGGGTGGCTCAAGAGCTAGAGGCCCAGGGAAGAGCTGTAGTCCAGTCTAAGGGGGTTTGCTGGCAGAATTATATCTTGTTCAGAGGAGGTCAGTCTTTGTTCTGTTATGGTCTTCAACTGATTGGATGAGCACTCCCCCAACATTATGCAGGGTAATCTGCTTTACTCAAAATCTACTAATTTAGGTGTTAAACTCACCCCAAAAAACTTCTTTACAGAAACATCCAGAATAATGTTTGACTAACTATCTGGGCACCAAGTTGACACATAGAATTAACCATCACAGCAAAGTATCAGGGAAACGTTTAGTGTTCAGTGGCCACCACTTGGACACCAGTCAGTTGTGTTTGGACACCAGTCAGTTGTGTGCATCCATCCAGTTAGAGAGCAGCAAGCCGTCAATCAAGAACCTGTATCACTCTTGAATTGGGCGCAGCTAGACTGGCTCTTCCTTCACCTTTGCCTTCTGCTCTTCACAATAAGCCTCATGCTATAAGAGACATTTTCAGAGTACATTTCCCAGGATGAGACTTGTACCATAATTTCTCAAAAACAAGTGATTGCAGGGATGTGTATGTCTGTGAAGACACAAGAAATTATCATGTGTCAGGACTAGAAAGCAGCATGAGGAAGGAGGTCGGGAAAGTAAGAACAAGTTTCCAGACTTCCTGCCTAGGCTTTGCTCCCAGGGCTGCTCTGGCAGCAGGGCATGCAGCAATTGTAAGAGTGACTGGGGTTCATTCAACAGCTTGGCTTTCTATCAAGTCATGCTTTGACCAATTTGTTGTTTATTGCAGCTGTTTGCAAACTTTCTTGTTACTGGATGTTCATCAATGGGATAGACATACTTGTCTGAATATACATATAATTACTAAAATGAAGCAAACTAAAATTACATATGAGAAAGATTTATTTCGGTAATTTCATGTCTTCATAGTGTGAAAATTGATGGCCTCGGAAGAGCTGGAAATGCAGAGATCCCTCACCTATCATGGGAGTTACATTTCAGAGACCCCCGTGATAGGTGCAAATCCGCAAAGTAGCGGTGTTATAGTTATTTTATTATTTATATATATTTTAAGGCTTTATAAACCATTCCCACACTCCTATAAACCTTCCCCACTCTTTTATTAACCTTTCCCACACTCTTATAAACACTTAATATGCTCTTACACACTTTCTACACTCTTAAACCTACGTAATTTTAACAACATATAAAATTCTATATGGGTACTCACTGGTGAGGTATACAGTTATCCTTCTCTCTATTGCGGTTCACTTATTGCAGCTTCACTGTATTGCAGATTTAAACCCATTTTGGGAAATACAAGAAAAATGACTAGAGGAGTTTTATAATATTTAAAATCATCATTAAAAAGATTTAAAATCAGTATTTCTTGCCTGTAGGTCTGGCTTTAGGCCAAAGAGTAAAGGAGGAAATTTACTTTTGCTCTCTTACTACCCTTACCTATAGCACAGTATCTTACTGTGCTGTATCCCTTTGTTAGCTTATCTCTACTAGATGGCAAGTTCTTGAAGGCAGAGATTG
This sequence comes from Anoura caudifer, assembly GCA_004027475.1. Classification (NCBI taxonomy): domain Eukaryota; kingdom Metazoa; phylum Chordata; class Mammalia; order Chiroptera; family Phyllostomidae; genus Anoura; species Anoura caudifer. The sequence goes on from PVKU01013936.1 coordinate 25,232, forward strand.
TGTGAAGTGCTATATTCCCAACACTGGCACATTATAGGTGGTCAATAGATGTTTGATGAATAAAGTGAATGAAGGGATAATGCTGTTTTTGTTGTTTATTTATACTTGGGGGAGGGTAGATTTAGGGTTTTAAGACCCTAAGAAACCTAAGGCCTGCAGACTCAACATGTCCAAAAGTGAACTCACTTTTTATTGTGCTCTTGGGACCTCAGCTGCTTCTTCACCTTTGTGTCCTGTCACCACACACGTAGTCATAAAGCTAGAATTTCTGTTATCATCCTTGATTCCCACCCTACCCCATTTCCCAAGTTCAAGTCCCAGGGTTCTACCCTTTCATTTATTCTTGGTCCTCCCACCTCATCTCCTGCTGGTTATCCTCATCACTCTTTACCCATTTCCCTTCAGATGGTCCCTTCCCAGCCAGTTTCATCCCTTCCAGAGTTTTTTCTTTTTCTTTTTTTTTTTTT
>PVKU01013937.1:0-25768 GCA_004027475.1 Anoura caudifer
TATTATTTGTTCAAATAAGTTTTCCACTTGTTGCTCTTCCTCTTCCCCTTCTGGTACCCCTATAATTCAGATGTTGGGATGTTTAAAGATGTCCTGGAGGTTCCTAAGCCTCTCCTCATTTTTTTGAATTCTTGTTTCTTCATTCTTTTCTGTTTGGTTGTTTCTTTCTTCCTTCTGGTCCACTCCATTGATTTGAGTCTCAGTTTTCCTCCCATCTCTATTGGTTCCCTGTGCGTTTTCCTTCATTTCACTTATTGTAGCCTTCATTTGTTCATCTAATTTGTGACCAAAATCAGCCAATTCTCCTAAGCATCCTGATCACTAGGGCTTTGAACTGTGCATCTGATAGGTTGGCTATCTCTTCATTGCTTAGATGAATTGGCTCTGAGGCTTTGATTTGTTCTCCCATTTGAACCATTTTTTTTTTGGAGGGGGGGGTCTGGTCACGGCTGTTACATAGTGAGGGGCAGAGCCTTATTATGGGGCAGCTAAGTCTCTGGGCCCTGACACTTTATGGGGGGCAGGGTCCAAGAGGGAACAATGGTGCTTCCTCCACTCTCTCGGATTCCAGTCCCTTCCACTGCTTCCCCTTCGCCTGGATTATCTGAGAGTGAATGTGGGACTGCCTGGTCAGCCAGACACCTTGTGTGGCCTCACTGGGTCTGCACTGTTGCCACCCCATGCCAAGGGTCTGCTAGCCACTGCCTGTGTGCCTGGGGTCTGCTAGCCACCACCTACACGCCTGGGATCTTCCAGCTGCTGCTGCCTGTGCACCCGGGTCCACCAACCTCCCCTTTTTCCTGTCGTGACTCCGCCCCTCTTACCAGTCAGGATGAATGGTTGTTGGACTTCTGTGCAGTTCAATTTTCTTTCAGTCTGGTTGTTTTCTTGTTTCTAAATCTTTGTTATCCTTAATTTTGGTTGTATGAGGAGGCACAGTATATCCACCCATGCCTCCATCTTGACCAGAAGTCAGGATCAATTCTTTTAAAGAAATCTATTTTACAGGTTTTATGGAGTAGCAGTTAAGAGTATGGGTTTACTTTACAGTGTCCATAAGTTAATTTACAATAGTTTGACATTGTGCATAGGAACATGAGTTTGTTAGTCGGAGCCTTGACTCTTGGGGCATTGAGATGCTCGCATAGAAAACTCAGCCTCCAGAGGTAGTCTGGTGGCAATATACCCGAAATACACCATGTCTTTGAATCTTGATCATCACCTGAGTCTTTGAAAATTAAGATAGTAAGTGTCAGAATGAGTGCTTATTGATGAAATGAGAGGCTTGCTCTGGTGTTTTGTAACTCTCTGACATTTAATGCCCTCATTGGAATGAACATTCCTTGTCTTGTCTCTCTCAAGTCACTGCCAATGCCCAACACCTAGTCCTGGGCCAGGAATATGGTAGAGGACGGATAAGGATTTAATTGTATGTGAATCTCCTCTCACCCAAGTTCAAAACCACAAGTTCTTTGTTGTTTTTCTCCTTTCCCTGCTCTCCTTCAACTTAATCCTACTTCCTATTGGTTGTTTATTCCTAATGTTAGGTCTTCCAGGATGTATGCTCCACTCAGTCAGCTGCCATCTCAGTCCAGGCACCATCTTGCACCTAGACCATTAAAATTGTTACCTACCAACTGTCTCCAGCTTGTTTCCTCTCTTGCATCTAGCTAGTTCTTTTCACCAAACTGTCTTCTACAAAGCTGCCAGATAATTCTATTAAAACTCTTTTTTTGCACAAATCATTACCTTCTCTCTCTCTCAAAAAACAAACAAACAAAAACCACTTTCAACAACTATACTGAGAGCATCTAGATCCCATAGGCTGGCTGCCCCCTGACATCTTCACAACCTAGCCCCTGGACCTTCCTTCCAGGAAATCCTTACCTCTTGTCAAAATGGTTTGCTCATCATCTCCTCCTAACCCCTGTGTTCACAGTCCAGTCTGTCAAAACTGTCCCTGTGATTTAAGTGTCCCTAAATCACAGGGGAGGGTGACTCCAGATCATAGAGGAAAATGTTGCTTTAAGTCTTATGTGTGTGTTTTATTTTTATTCTCACCCAAGGACATTTTTTCGTTGCTTTCTAAGAAAGAGAGGAAGATGGGAATGGGGGGTGGGGGAGAGAGAGAGAGAGAGAGAAATATTGATGTGAGAGAGAAACATCTATTAACTACCTCCTTGCACATGCCCCCACTAGGGAACAAACCCAAAACCCAGGCTTGTGCCCTGACCAGGAATCAAACCTGTGACCTTTTGGTCCACGGAACAACACTCCAACCAACTGAGCCACACTGGCCAGGGCTCAAGTCTTGTGTTTGATATTTAGAACTCATATGAATGTTGCATTTCTATTACTTGTTTGTCTTAATTTTAAGACATTTTAGATTATAGCTATCCTGTAAAATTGGATGAGTCCAGTCTCTAAGGTCCAAGAAGATGTGTCCAGTTAAGTGGTTTGTGGGTTCCGTAGCTCACCAAGAAGCACCATTTTCTTCACTATCACAATCACACAGTCTGTTCTCCTGGGCCCCAGTGAAGTCCCTCCTTCCTACCCCTGACTATTTTAGACCTCAGCCTCTATCCTCTGAGACCCTACAGTCCCTACTACTGCCCACAGTAGTTTGAGCTATGGATCATCTGGTCATAAATAATTCTGTTCCTCCGAATGAAAGTTAGCCTCCTTGAGACAAAGACCCTCTATTACACCAGTGTTTATCTCCAGGTGTAGCAGCTTTGATCTTTGCACAAAAACAGTAACATATTCTGTATTCCTCATATGCTTTAAAGTATCTCTCTAACATTTTCATTTTATCAATTCTTTTTTCTTTCTCCTCTCTTCTTCTGTTATTTCCTGTCCCCTTGATGACATTTCCTTCTCCTTTGTCAAGGTCTGAGTGAATCAAACACTGAGTCATCTCTCAAAGATAGTTTTTCTGATGCTATGCATTAAAATGCTTCCAACAGAACAATAAAAGGAGTGATAAGAGGAATAAGTAATGGCTCATTTATTTATTTATTTATTTATTTATATTGTTTTACCATTTTTATCAAGGTCAGGCCCTGGGCTCAGAGACTTATTGACTTGTTTCATGATAACCAGTTGACGGTCCCTCACAGAGGTAAAGTGGAACATTCTAGAAGAGTACACAAGCACCTCTCAGCTTCCTGGTGATTTACTTCCTTTCTTGGTCTGGCCTCTCTCATTCAATTCTCAATTATAGCCTCAATACACAGGAAGAATGAAGGCAGGGAATGTAGGAAAGGAAGGGCTTTGAAATAAGGGTTACAGTGAGATGAGGCTTAGGCACTAGCTATGCTTTCTGTGGTCCCCATTAACCCAGATGATTAAAGGGAGAAGGAAAGGATGTGTTCACTGAATCACAAAATGTTGTTGTGGTTTTTCCTTCAGTAGGTTGGGGCTGCACGCACACATACACCCTTTCCTCGGATCCCTCCTCCAGCTTTTTCTGAGGCTGGAAATTTACAAGTGTCTTCCAGCTTCATGACGTTAATCACAACAGCCAGCACTCTTTCTTTGTCGCTGGCCAGTGTGTTGATAAGCTTAAATATAATTGGGGTGGGGTGGGGAGGGAGCTATGTGTCCAGAGAGGGTGGCTTCCCAGCTCCAGGTGAGAATAGACATTTTCAGATGGTGCTGTGTCCATGTCCTGGCTGCCATTGAGGATCCACATGTACATGCATGGAACTAGGCATTTGTGCACCAAATGTCCATTCTTTTGTCCTCTTGTTGATTGTCTGAGCAGTTATTTATTAACTTGAATTCTGAGAAGGTTTATATTTCATTATGTTTATGTGGTAGTTTCCAGTCTATTAATAGCAAGTCCATTTTTGCAGCAACTTCAACTATCAAGGCCAAATTTTATTAAATAGTTTCCAAAAATTATCAAAAGAGCGATATAGTTGTTGCTTTTCTATGGAAAGACCTGACTTTCTTGAAGTCTGCACCGACTTCTTTGAGGCAGTGGGGGTGGGGGAGTGCCAGTTTGCAGGGTTGCTGTAAATTTTACTACATCTGCTCCATTCAACAACCTTCATTACCCACCAGCAGAGCATTAGGTGCTTAGGCAAGGATCTCAAGAAAAGAAGCAGGTAAACTTCTCCCAGGACTTGGGTGTATTGGTGTGCCAAGCCAAATTTTTACTTGGAGAGCAATTCTACAGAAATGAACAGAAACTGCTACCTAAACATTTTAATAAGAATAAGCCCCAGAGCCAAGGTTCAGTCAAGTGCACTGCTTTCCAGTAATTTCATTCATAGCCATTCCACAAGCTGCCTCCCTCTCCATGTTCAGAGAGCCCTTGCCTCTAGGGTGACCATAAAAAGTGATATTTTAATAATGTGCCACATCTGTGATCAGAAATACTTAATGAAACACCCTTGTGATCACAGTAACCAGCTTCAAAGAACTATTTTCCAGATTCAGACAAAACTGGTTGGCGTCCTATTGTAACTTTTATTGACACCATTTTTTAGTATCGTCTGCAAGAAATCATATCTAAGGCCAGTAAGGGCCAGCAGTTGTTTTCAGCCCTGAGGTCTTGCTGTCTCCTGCAGAACTAGATCCGTGCTGTCCTACAGAAATATAACATAAGCTTCATGTGTCATTTAAAATGTTCTAATAGCCACACTAAGAAAAGTACAAAGAAACAGGTGGAATTAATTCTAGTAATACCTTTTATTTAACACACTAGAGCCACACTCTCTGGCCTGCTTCTGCCCAGAGCACCCACAATCTCGTTGTCTACACGGCTCCCTCTGACCTCTGTGAGGCTAGAAGGCAGGAGAGGGCATTAGAGTCCTAAACTGACCCACAACCTGCATGATCTCCGCCCCCCCCCCCCCATGAGTGTGGTTTTACTAAGCTACATTATAACGTCAAGGTGAAGGGATTTTGCAGCTGTAACTAAGGTCTCCAATCAGTTGACTTTAAGTTATTCAAAGAAGAGCTTGCCCCGGGTGGGCCTGACCTAATCAGATGAGCCCTGTAAAAGTGGGTCTGCAGGTCAGAAGTAAAAAAAAAAAAAAAAACCGCCAAAGATGCTTTCTTGTTGACCTGAAAGAATAAAACCACTATGTTGTGGAGAAGGCCATGAGTCAGAGAAGGGGCTTCCAGTAACTGAGGGCCTCAGTCCTACAACTGAAAAGCACTGAGCCAACAATTGGTGAGCATGGAAGAGAACCCTAAGCCTCAGCAGAGATCACAGCTCAGGCCGACACATTGATTAAGGCTTGGCAAGACTCAGAGCAGAGGACCAGCTCAGCCCTGATGACCTCTGACCCAAGGAAACTGTGAGATGGTAAATGTATGTGGTTATAAGCCTTTTTTTTTTTTTTTGTGGGAATTTGTTATGCAGCAATAGAAAACTAACACAATAAGATAATAAATACAACCAATATAGCAATAATAGATCATCGTAATACTCAACACTTATTATGTGCTAACCATTTTAATTGCTTTATCTCACTATATTTCATAACAACTCTATAAACTTGGCACCATTATCCCAGTTTAACACACAGAAAACTGAGGCTTAGGAAGAAGTCACAGAACTGAGGATAGGGTGGATTTGGCCCAGGCCCGGAACTCTGCAGACAGAGAATTCACCACTTCAGTGCTGCCTCCGGTCAGAGGAGGAGCCCTTCCTGCAGGAGTTGTGCACCTGAGACCCACTTCTTTGTAACTGGGAAGCCTGCTCCAGCCACATCTTAACCCTGAGTTCTCTCAGTTCCACACACTCTATCCAGGCTACCGTCCACAGAGCCTCTGATGGGGCATCTCATCATTTCCCCTCCTTGCACTCTAAGGTCCCCTGGTCATTTTGGACAGTGTGGCCTCTAGGAGCTAAGGTGTCCCCAGGCTCCACTGGGAATATTCTGGCATAGTCCACCCTTAGGGAGACCAACTCATCTTGGTTTTCCCAGGACTGTCCCCGTTTTAAAACTGAAAGCCCCACCTCCCAGAAACTCCTCAGCCACAGGCAGGCTGGGACAATCGATCACCCTGCCACTGTGCAAACCAAGCCCAGGCTGAGGCAGGCCTAGGGGTCACTTCCACCCTGCAGCTTGCCATGACCATTCCTGTCACCAAGGAGAAAAGAAATGCTCAACTAGGATAGTCAAGTCCTACTCTTGACAGGGAGCTGAGAGTAGAAGCAACTCTACAAAAGCAATTGACACTAAGAAGTTTCTGCTGGATGGGGTTTGGAGTGAAAGCTCAGGTAGAGGTGCAGCCAGGACCATCAGACAGGCCTAGGGAACTGCCCAGTGGGGTTTTCCCCCTGAATCCAGAGGTCTGCTGCCTTAACATCACACATGAAGTACATTGACCCAGATGTCACACAGGCCAGACTCCATGTCTCCATTTGCTCACTCCTCAACCAGGCAACCCAGGGGAAGTTGGGAGTGATTCGGCCCCTGGATCTGCCTCTTCCTGCTTAAGGTTGGGACCCTCACAAGACTCAGCTGGGGATTAAGGGTACCCACCTATTGCTGGTCCCCTCAACCAAGACAGTTAAACCCTGATAAGCTGACTCCCCTGTAGAAGCTGGTTTCTCTTTGTCGGATGTCCTAGACTTTTAATCACACCTGGCCATCTTCCAAATTGTGCTCTTTGTGCCAAGGGACACTTGGTATGACAGTAGTTGGATCACTGGAGTCTGCCCGCAATATGGGAAAAGGCTCAACACACATATTTTATTAAATGCTGCCAGCCTGCAATCCATGAGACCAGTCATTTATGTCTTCACATGTTCAACTGCTATTTGGGACACTTACAATGGGCCTGGCCTTATCACAGGCACATTTTAAACTGAATAATATAATGAGGGGTGCACAGTCAACAAATAATTCTTAAGGGAGTCGGTTTGCCTATAGCGTTCTTCCTTTTCTTTCTTTCTTTCTTTCTTTCTTTTTTTCTTTCTTTCTTTCTTTCTTCTGCATTTCTCCACAATTTATATTAAAATCTTTAGGGAAAAAACACATTTTAATCTCATAAAACTCACACCTACAGTCCTCTACAATATAACACTTTATCAGGACGTTTGTTCAAGTTCCCAAATAGTTGGAGTCATTGGTACCTGCTATGTGCCTGTCCCTGAGCATAGCACAAAAAAAGAAAAGAAAGAAAAGAAAAAGAAACAAGGCACTGGGAATATTAAAGAGCTGATGATTTGGTGGAGCAGAGTGGCATATCCTAATAAATATCTTTACATGGTGATATGGATTTGCTGTGGCTGAAATGTGTCTATGGTACTGGAAGAGGTCAGAGGAAAACATAGAAACCAACCTGGAGACAGGGAAGGCTTCTTGGAAGAGGCAAGGCTTTAGTAATTTCTCTTCTCTTTCTTTGTTTAGTGGTGTTTGCCCATTAAGAAATTCCAAATATGCATGGAAATATGAACAAGAGAATAAAACTTACCCCAACTCTCTTCACCCAGAAATAATCACAGTTGGCATTTTGCTGAATACCCTTCCAGGTGTGTGTGTGTGTGTGTGTGTGTGTGTGTGTGTGTGTGTGTGTGTGTAAAGATAGTGTAAGTCTTATTATCATTTAGGTTAAGGAAAACAGATTAGTTGTCCAACTGTAGCAAAAGACCCACAAAAAACTCAACCACCAGCTTAAAACCTGCCTCTGCATTTTATTGTAAGAAAACATAAATCTGGTCCCAAAACATCTTCAGAAAGCGGGGTAAGCCAAGGAACATACAGAGTAGGTCTGAGTAACAAATCTGGGGCCACTGCCATTTTCAAGGGACAGAGCTGATGCAGAATTATTTTCTTCCAGGAAAAGCAAGGTTAACTCAAGTGGTGAGGCCCAGATGGTCATTAGATTTACTTCCTATCTAAGAGGAGATGCATCTCTCCAAGGATTGAATGATGGATGATGACTCCTAGGTATTGATCAGATGAGAGCACCAAACCTGTATTCAATGGAGAGTTAGGGAATGAGAAGCAGAGGAGAGATGGTGGTGGTGACTGTCTTTATGTAGTTTTCAAAGTCACTTCCGAAATATAGGACGAGGTAATAGTTGAATATGCCAGCAATGGACATGAGGAACAGGAACAGTATGATACGCTTCCCAAATATGTAGCCAGGTGTGCTGGAAAAGGAGAGAGAAACCTGTAGAAGCTGCACAGATGACACCCATTGAACAAAAAGACATCATCATTTTGAAATATGGGGAAGTTAAATTTTAGCTCTTTTCACTCACGAATGCTCCATTTACTTCATATGAAGAATGGAAGTGTCCTAGCTAGTATTAGTCATTGAACGTATTTCAAAATCCAGCTAAAGAGCCTAGACCTCACCCTGGCTGGTGTGGCTCAGTGGGTTGAGCACTGGCCCATGAACCAAAAGGTCACAGGTTTGGTTCCTGGTCAAGGTACATGCCTGGGTTGTGGGCCAGGTGCCCTGTTAGGGGTGTGAGATAGGCAACTGATTGATTTGGCAACCAGGACCCTCAACAAGAACAGTTAGCTCAGCTGAACAGGTGAGTTAATGCCACTAAGCCTGATTCTTGCTATAATCAGAAAGCAAAATTTGGTTCTCACAGGTTTCATGTTACAATTTTTTCTTTTTGAAGGGGACCCCAAAGTTTCACAATGTAACCCATAATGTCCTCTGTCAAGAGTTTGACAATGCTTTGAAAAGCATTCAGCAGTTGAGTATCAACCTTCCTGCTACTGAAAATGTGATCTGTGGACCAGCAGCATGGAGCTCGTTAGAAATGCAGAATCTCAGGCCCCTCCCAGGTCTATAGGATCAGAATCTGCATTTTGACAAGCTCTCTGGTGACTCCTGGGCACATTCAAGTTTGAGAAGCACCTGCTCGCCGAGATGCCTTGCTCCTTGGCCAGCAATGCTCTTCTCTCCTTGATTTTCTTGGTTCACAGTCATGCTCATGTATTGAGAACTCCTATCTCCAAATTGGGAGGGTGAGGGATATGGTCCCCAAAGAAAGAGTTACAGGCTGAATTGTGTCCCATCCAAATTCACACATTGAAGTCCTAAACCTCAGTAGCTCAGAATATTGGAGGTAAGTTCTTTAAAGAGGTAATGGAGATAAAATGAGGGCACTAGGGTGGACCCTGACTCAATCTGATGGCAAGATGACCATGTGAAGACACAGGGAGAAGATGATCATCTACACGACAAGGCAAAGAATGAGGCCTCTGAAGAAAGTGATGTCCAGAACTGCGAGACACTAAATTTCTGTTGTTTGAGCCCCCCAGTGTGTGGCACTGTATTGTGGTGGCCCTCACAAGTGAGTACTGAGTGACCTCCTAATTCTGGTGAGAAAGAGAAGAGAAGGTAAAGGGGTCTATTTTTTCAGACAGAGAACGGAGAGTACAGAGGCATTAAATTAAGGAAAGTCAAATATTTTGGTGGCTCCAATTTATCATATGTATGCTCATTGCAGAAGCAAAGGAGGGGGTTTCTGTGAAGCTATTTGGAATGTATTCAAGGTGAGTCTGTGCTGAGGAATAGAATGCTGACGCCTCCTTATGGAATAGCAGTCCTTTTAATATGGGCAGGGTTTTGCAAAGGTCTCAAGGCAAACCACCCCCAAAGAGATATGTCCACAGTGCTTTAACTCTTCTGAGGCTGTGCAAGGAGAACTCAGCACATGCCCATGATGTGCAAGGCCAAATGTGAATGGGGTCCCCAGCTGGGCACTTCACTGATGCATTTTTCAGTGTCTCAAGCTTGGAGATGAGCTATGGCCCTGGGAGTGGACAGGATGTGCACAAATAAAGAGCTGCCCCAGGCTCAAGCAAAGCCATAGAAAACCTGCAATGAGGCAGAGCACACAGGAAGAGCAAGGGGTCCCAACCAGGCTCATGCTGGCCATCAGCCTTTGAAACACCATAGCCTCCCGTTTAGTGTTTCTGAAAGTGAATGCACATCCCAGACAAGAAAGAGTTAAAAGAGTTCACCACCACCAAACCAGTATTACAAGAAATGTTAAAGGGACTTCTCTAAAAAGAAGAAGAAGAAAAGATCAAAAACATAAATAACAGCCCTGGCTGGTGTGCCTCAGTAGATTTAGTGCCGGCCTGAAGACCAAAGGTTTGCCAGTGCAGGCCAGGCCCCCAGTAGGGGGTGTTCGAGAGACCATTATACTTTGATGTTTCTTTCCTTCCTCCCTTTCCCTCTCCCTAAAATTAATCTTTATACATAATATATAAAGATTATATTTATATATAATATTATATAATATATAATACAATAAAATGAAATGGCAATAACTACATACTTATCAATAATCACTTTAAGTGTAAATGGGTTAAATGGTCCAATCAAAAGATGCAGGGGTGCTGAATGAATAAGAAAACAGAACCCATACATATTACAAGAGGCCCACTTCAAGTCGAAAGACACACACAGACTGAAAGTAAAGGGATGGAAAAAGATATTTCATGCAAATGGAAACTTTTGTAAAGGTGGGGTAGCAATACTTACTTCAGACAAAATAGACTTTAAAACAAAGGCTATAACAAGAGATGAAGAAGGACATTTCATATACCAAGATATGCAAGCAACCTGTGTCCATGGATAGACAAATGGATAAAGAAGATGTGGTACATACATGTATATGCAATGGAATATTTTAAAGAATAAAATCACCATTTGCAACAACATGGATGGACTTAGAGGTATTATGCTAAGTGAAATAAGTCAGACAGAAGGAGACAAATACCATATGATATCACTTATATGTGGAATTTTTAAAAACAAAATAAATGAGCAATCAAAAGAGAAATATACTTGTAGATACAGAGAACAAATGGTTGCCAGATGGAAGGGGGTTTAGGAGGTAAAAATAGTGGTATGATTAAAAAATACAAATTACCAGTTACAAAACAGTCACAGAGATGTAAAGTATAGCATAGGGAATATAGTCAATAATATTGTAGTAACTATGTATGGTGCCAAGTAAGTACTAGACTTATTGGGGGAATCACTTCACAAGTCATATAAATGTCTAATCATTATGCTGTATGCCTGAAATTAATGTAATATTGAATTTCAATGATGATTGAAAATTTTTAATAATTATATAAATAAATATTTATGCATAGTTCTCTCCACATGGGGTAGGGAAGGTCAGAATGAAATATTTAAGCATCTGTAGAAACCAGAGTTGTAGAAATCTGTAGAAGTCACAGGTGCTTTATACCTGTGTCTTCATTTAACTCTCAGAACCATTCTGTGAGGTATGATTAATGTATTTTCCAGGTGGGGAAACTGAGACCAGACGGATTGAATGATTTGTCAAAGGTCACACAGCCAGGCAGAGTGGGAACTCAAACCTGTCTGAATGAGTCCTGCTCTTTCTACCACACTGACTTCCTGAGGACTGCTTCAGGGTCTGGAGACTAGGATTTCTTTATAAGTTTTGGTGGGGGCAAATGTGCCCCCACTCCTCAACACATGCAACATAAAATCTACAGGAAAACATTAAAGAGGCATTGTGCCAAACAATTTCCATCTTGAATGTGCCTAAAACTTCCAGGGAGCAGAGACGTGGTGGGGAGAGGTGAACCCAGGCATTTGGAGACCTGAGTTCCAGCTGCAGCTCTCTGCAGTGTGGCCTTGGACAACTCTCAGACCCTCTCCCCACTTCACACAAAAATGTACACAAACTATGGGTAGAAAAAGAAAACTTTATGGTCTCTCTGGCTTTAAACTCTGTTCTTTTCAATAAGGAAATATCACCATAAGCCTGATAACTTCTAAAGGGAAAAGAATTGTATGATCTATGAAAGCAGGATACTATCTTCTTCATTCACCCACTCATCCCCAATAAATCAGGCCCTTCATAAATGTGTGTCACATGAATGGATCATTCTCAGAAAAGAAACCTGAGCAGTCTACTGTGGTTCCCAAACTCCATGTTTATAAGAATCACCCAAAAAAAGTTGTTAAAATGCAGATTCCTGAGCCTCTACCACAGACATCTAGGGAGGTGCCTGGGAATCTATCACCCCAGCAGAGTCTGGTGCAGTTGGTTTGTGGGTTTCACTTTGAAAAGTCCAGCCTTGACACCCATATGCTCACCCAGGAGTTCCAAAATAAGTGTGTTCATTCTCCAACTATGGTGAAATAACCCCATGGTCCACATTTGGGGAGGGCAGGGCCAGAGGCTCTAAAATGTTGACCCTAAAGAGGAAAGTAACTGGGAGGGATCAGTTCTTTTAAAAACTGTGCCCATTATTATGTTGGTAGTTTAGTATTTCTGGACTTACCTTTTCCCTGGATCCCCAGGGTCTCCTTGGGAGAATGGCTCAAAGCAGGTGGTCATCAAACATTTACTAAGTGAATGCTGAATAAATGAGGGGGAGATACACCAAGGAACGTCTTCCCTACCCACTGCACCAAAATTGACAGTGGAACTGCTGAAGGGGAGCCAAATTGACAGGCCAAAGCAACTTTCTGGAGAGAAAGAGAGATGATCTAGAGCCTAAGGGAGAGATTTTATGGAAGGAGCTCCACTGAGCAGGACTTTCCTCCATGGTGAGGCCAAGAACTAGAGCAGATCCCCAAGGCATTATTTAAAATCCCTTTGGACCTAGCTACAAAGTCCCTCAAGCTCGCATCTACCCCAGGTACATTTTGGTATAGATTAGGACTGGACATCTCATCCAGTATATAATGTATCATTTCTATGGAAGACAGTTGCTCAGAACTGTGTGTTAAGAAGCACTGTGAGGCCAGGCTTGGTGTGAGCAGGAAAGAGCACCATGACTGTTAGGTAACCACTGCCAGCACCAACCATGGGGAAGGGTGGTAGGATCTTCTTATACCATGTGATGGGAGAGACCAGGGAGGGATTTAAGAGGTCAGGCCATTTTCATTTCAGTGAGGTCTGGAGAAATCAAATATTTTTCAGATTTCAAGTCCATATGCTGTTGTCCATTTCCTAGTAGTGATTACCTTTAAAATAAAAAGAGCCTATGAGCAAGTGGAAAATTTTGTCATGCACCACAGATTGTCTCTTAGCATTAAAGCAACTTTAAGGTCTCAGGCAAGTGGTGACAAATAAGGAGAAAAACTGTGACCTGGTCAAATCCCTAGCACTTTGAGGGGGAAGATGGGGCTGCATGAGGAGCCAGCCCACAAGGGCAGAGCCCCCTTATTTTATCGATAGACACTCCCCCCAACCCCAACTCCTGACAGCAGATATCTCCTGGGGAAGACAGAATAGAGGCTTTCCAAGGTCAAAGAGAATAAAGGACATCATTAGGACAGTGTTGATAAGGATAAGAGAGACAATGGAATTGTTGTTTTAGAGGATAAATGGGATGATCTCCAGAGAGGAGTGAAGGATACCTGAGCACTGGGAAAGAATTGCTGGAAGAAGCCATTCTTCTCCAGCTGTTGCTCACCACCAAGTCACCAAGTCATTTAGCTTTGGAGCTCCTAGTTCCTCAGAAGTAATGCTTTCACCTGCCGACCTTCTGGGATGTCACCACTTTGTCACCACTGAAAGATGCTACCTAAATGGAGGGCCCATTAGCCACTAAAGAAGTGTGCTATTGTAAAAGGCCAGGTGGAGTGTGAAACTAGACAAGGAAGAAAAATGGAGGGAAAGGCTGGGCTTGGCCTCCCAGAACAAATTTCTGGCTCTCAAATCCCCTCTGCAATGTTAGGAATTTTGTTCTCTTAGGCATACCAGTCACTCAGATGTTTCTTCTGCAAAAACTATCATTTATTTTACTAGAATCAGTCTCCCCAGTCCAGGTGGAGTGGGAGTGTTAACTGCTGCTTTGGCACCATCTATAACCCATGCAGTGGTGACTCTATTCTGGGTCTCCATCCTCTGCCTGTGATTGTATCTTATGTTCTCAACCTTTCTTCTGGTGGTCCCCAGAAGATTTGTTACTCAATAGAACTTACCACAAGGTGCAAGCTCTAGTTCTCATTTCTCAGGGCAAACAATGAAATGTTTCATTCAAGCCCCAGACTATGAAGGGCAGGGTAGAGGGTGTGGGATTGCAAGGAATGTGCAGCACATGGCACTAAAACACCTTTTGTGAGTCCAACACCATGGGCAGGAATCGTTCAATGGAAACACTAGCCAAGTTCCCCATTTGTCTTTTCAGAGCCCACAAAGTTCAGGGAAAAAAAGGAGGAGGGATCCTAGTCAGCCTAGGCCCTCCCATCCCAAGTGGTCCCCCAGGCCCTGAAATGCTATGCAGAATATGGTTGTGAATTATCACTCTTTCTGCTCAACAAATGTGACTGGTCTGTGGTTCTTAAACACTCCCAGAGCCTACCTCTGAGTCCTCTCTCCTAGGTAGCCGACAAAGTACTTTTGCCTCACGAACAGGTACATCAGCCCAGCAAAGGCAGCAGGAGCTAAGTGAAAAAAAAAAAAAAAAAAAAAAAAAAAAACACTTTAGTTTTGTAGATGTCAAAACAGGCTAAGCAAACACAGTCATTGTGCAATTACTGTTCATCACAAAATCTAGCAGAGGTCTCAGGCTCTGACTGTCTGGGCTGATATGAGCTTCAGCGAACAATCTATGGCTGGAAGAAATCTGAGAATTTTAATAATAGTGGTGTTGCAGATAGCCAAAAGGCATAATAAAAGATGCTCAACATCACTAATCATCAGAGAAATGCAAATTAAAACCACAATAAAATATCACCTCACACCTGTCAGAATGGTTATCATCAATAAATCAACAAACAACACGTTGGTGCGGATGTAGAGAAGAGAGGTGAAGGGTGCAACAGTGTACCCTAGTACACTGTTGGTGGGAACGTAGACCATCTCACTTAAGTGACCCTGTGAGTACACATGGTGACTGCATGTGTTTTCAATGGCAGCTTTAGCAAGCAACCACAAACTTACTGCCTTAAAGCAAGACAAATTTATTATCACAAGTCCAAAATGGGTCTCACTGGGCTAAAATCCAGGGGTCAGCATGTCTGCATTCCTTCCAGAGCATCTAGGGAGAATCTGTTTCCTTGCATTTTTCAGTTTCTACAGATGAGGTGTTTTTTGAGGTTCCTTTCAACTAAGAAATTCTACCATTACTACATTAGTAAGATATGACAATTAGCAAACAGGATTTGCTGATATTTTGTTCCCCTAGCGATGCCAACATGTGTTTAAACAGGAAATTCATAGTCCCAGGCTCTGACATACCTACACTCCCTTTGCATTCATCTAGCTTGGAACAACTTTAGATTCATCTACATCAAGTACCATCAAAAACATCAAATGCATCATAACTCCTAATATGAACATATTTTGACTTGGTTTTTCAAGTCTTGCTGAATGTGTTCTTTATTTAACTCAGGATAGAAAGTGGAAAATAAATAGTGAGCTTACTGACAGCATCATGGAGCACAGAAAGAGGCCACAAGGTGCCCCTGAGTGGTTTCTGCTGCCGTCCTTCACCTCTCTTCTCCATCACTGCCCTCATTCTTTTCCAGCACAGCACCTCTCACTTTTGGCTATAATTTATTCATTCACTGATTTTCTGTGGTTCATCTTGCCAGCTGCTGTGGGCCTCCCCACCATCTCTTTACTGGTCACTGTGTGTCCAGCACAAAGCTTGTCACAGAGTATGTGTATTGTGTGAATGAATAAAGTAAAAGTCTACTGTGAAAAATCCAGGATACAGCCCAAAAGGCCAGAGCTCTCATCCTGGTTTGTTATTCACCAGCTGAGTAACCTTGAGCAAATGACCTAATCCCTCTGAACCCAAGCATCCTTCCTCAAAGATGCTAGGGAAAATAATATCCACTCTACCTACTTTATGAAGTGGGAGGAGGTGATTAGGGCTAAATAGTTCATCAAAGAACACTAGCAGCCTTTTCTGATACACCTACTGGGCCACAGCATGGACACTGGCCAGGTCATACCACACTTCTACCTGACACAGTACCAGTCTCCAAAGGTGACCAAAAATATTACTCTGGTTTCCATTTAAGTTTTTATCTTATTGATTATGCTATTACAGCTGTTCTAATATTTCCCCCTCTGCCCCCCTCCACTCAGCAACCCCCATGCTCTCAGGCAATCCCCCCACCATTGTCCATGTCTATGGATCTTATGCATAAGAACTTCGGCTACTCCATTTCCTATACTGTGATTTACATGCCCATGGCTGTTATGTAACTACACATTGGTACTTCTTAATCCTCTCAACTCTTCATCCATTCCCCCACAACATCCTCCCATTTGGCAACCATCAAAATGATCTCCTTATCCATGATTCCATCTCTGTTCTTCTTGTTTGCTTAGTTTGTTTTTTAGAATCAATTGTTAATAGATAGGTATTTTTCACCATTTTATTCATAGTTTTTGATCTTCTTCTTTTTCTTAAATAAGTCCCTTTAACATTTCACACAATAATGGTTTGGTGATGGTGAACTCCTTTAGTTTTTTTTCTTGTCTGAGAAGCTCTTTATCTGTCCTTTGATTCTAAATAATATATTTGCTGGTTAGAGCAATCTTGGCTGTCAGTCCTTGCTTTTTATCGCTTTGAATATTTCTTACCAATCCCATCTAGCCTGCAAAATTTCTTTTGAGAAATCAGCTGACAGTTTTGGGGAACTCCCCTATAGGTAACTAACTGCTTTTCTCTTGCTGCCTTTAAGATTCTCTCTCTCTCTCTTTTTTAGTATTTTAATTGATTATGCTATTACACTTTTCCCAATTTTCCCCCTTTATCCCCCCATTGCCCTGCCCCCCAACCCTCCAGCATTCCCCTTCCCCTTAGTTCATGTCCATGGGTTGTACATATAAGTTTTTTGAGTCCTCTGTTTCCTATGCCATTTTTTATCTCTCCCCACCTATTTTATGCCTAGTAATTATGCTTCTTCTTCCCTGTACCTCTTTCCCCCTATTCCTCCCTTCCCCCACCCCACTGAAATCTCTCCATGTGATGTCCATTTCTCTGATTCTGTTCCTGTTCTACTTGTTTGCTTAATTTTTGTTTTCATGTTTTTATTTTCTTTTAGGTTCACTTGTTGATAGCTGTGAGTTTGTTGTCATTTCACTATTTATATTTTTGATCTTCTTTTTCATAGATAAGTCCCTTTAACATTTCATGTAATAAGGGCTTGGTGATGATGAACTCCTTTAACTTGACCTTATCTGGGAAGCACTTTATCTGCCCTTCCATTCTAAATGATAGCTTTGCTGGATAGAGTATTCTTGGATGTAGGTCCTTGCCTTTCATGACTTGGAATACTTCTTTCCAGTCCCTTCTTGCCTGCAAGGTCTCTTTTGAGAAATCAGCTGATAGTGTTATGGGAACTCCTTTGTAGATGACTGTCCTCTTATCCCTTGCTGCTTCTAGAATTCTCTCCTTCATTTTAATCTTGGCTAATGTAATTATGATGTGTCTTGGTGTGTTCCTCCTTGGGTCCAACTTCTTTGGGACTCTCTGGACTTCCTAGAAGTCCATTTCCTTTGCCAGATTGGAGAAGTTCTCCTTCATTATGTTTTCAAATAAGTTTTCAATTTCTTGTTGTTGTTCTTCTCCTTCTGGCACCCCTATAATTTGGATATTAGAACGTTTCAGATTGTCCCAGAGATTCCTCAGCCTCTCTTCATCTTTGAATTCTTGTTTCTTCATTCTGTTCCAATTCCTTTTGTTCCAAATCATTGCTCTGAGTCCTGGTTTCCTTCCCATCACTGTTGGTTCCCTGAATATTTTGCTTTATTTCACTTTGGGTATCTTTCTTCTTCTTTTTTTTTTTTTTTTTTCATTTTTTTGACCAACCTCAATCAGTTCTGTGAGCATTTTGATTACCAGGGCTTTAAATTCCCCACCAGATAGGTTGGCTATCTCCTCATCCCTTAGCTCCCTTTCTGAAGCTTTACTCTGTTCTTTCATTTGGGCCATATTTTTTTGTCTTGGTGCACCTGATAAGTTGTAACGGGGGTGGCCTTAGGTATTCACCAGGGCAGGGCAACCCTCTTTGTTGCACTGCAGTGCTGCCTGTGGGTGAGGGGCCGGAGAGGGAACAATGGAGCTTGCCTGCTTGTCTCTAGCACACTTTCCAATAGACTCTGGTGTGAGATTGGGAGTTTCTGCCACCACAGTCAACTCCCAGGCTCAGTTTCTCCTTCAGCCAGCCCTGCCCTTGCAGTCCACCACCTTACCGGTCTGGTTGTTTTGGCTGATTTTTTTCTTTAATTCCTTGGTTGTTGGAGTTCCATGCAGCTTGATTTTCTGGCACTTCTGGTTGTTTACTGATTTGAGATTGGTTGTTATCCTTTTTGGTTGTGGGAGAGAGTGAAGGGTTTCTACCTATGCCTCCATCTTGGCCAGAACTTCAAGACTGTCTCTTTATCTTTTAATAATGATATGTTTTGGATTGGGCCTCTTTGCATCTATCTTGTTTGGGACTCTCTGTGCTTCTTGGACTTTCATGTCTATTTCCTTCATTAAATTAGGAAAGTTTTCTTTCATTATTTTTTCAAGTAGATTTATAATTTCTTGATTTTTCTTTTCGCCTTCTGGCACCCCTAAAATGTGAATTTTGGATCACTTGAAGTTGTCCCAGAGGCTGCTTATACTATCCTCATTTTTTTGTATACTTTTTTTCTTCTTATTAGTTCTAATTGGTTGTTTTTTGTTTCCTTGTGTTCCAAATCATTGATTTGATTCTTGGCTTTACCCACTCTACTGTTCTTTCCCGGTAAATTCTTCTTTATTTCAATTAGTGTATCTTTGGTTTCTGACTAGATCTTTCTTATTCAGTTGATCTTTCTTATTCACTAAGTCCCTTGAGCATCCTTATAACCAGTGTTTTGAACTCTGCATCAGATAAATTGCTTATTTCCATTTTGTTTAGTTCTTTTTCTGGAATTTTGATCTGTTCTTTCATTTGAACCATGTTTCTTTGTCTCCTCATTTTGGCAGCTTCAATGTGTTTGTGTCTATGTATTAGGTAGAGCTGTAGTCCATGCTGAAGGCCTGTTTCCTAGGCTATAGACTTAGTTCCTTATTTGCACCTAGGGGAAAGTCCCCGGACCCCCGGCCAAGAGTGCCATGCACACATGCACATAGACCTTCCCTCCTTCTCACTGTTAGGTACAGCTGCTATGACTCTCTGTCTTGGTAACACGGCCTAATGTAGAAGGTGTCCTATAGTGTTCAGTGGCATAGCCTCCTCTATCACTCAACTTAGGTACTAGGTGCACCCTTTGTGTGGGCTGAGTACATCCTCCTCTTGTAGTTGAGCCTTGATTGCTGTTGGCAGGTCAATTGGAGGGATTTGCCCAGGCCAATCAGCTTCAAGGACTGGCTGTGTCCACTGACCACCAACCTCCATCCTCCATGGAGGATCAGCTCTGTGGCAGCAGGATGGTGGTGCTCCAACATGGTCTGCAGCTGTCCACTGGGTACACAGGCTCTGGAGTTACCTAGGTGGTGCAGGCCAAGTTCAGACCCCACCTGTGTTCTGCCCACGGCCACCCTAAATGAGCTATAAATCAATCTTAGATGACTGTTACTTTTGCTGGGCTTGGGGATTCCCAGGCAAAGCCAAGCTGTGGATTAAAGCTAGGTGCTGCTAGTGCTAGGCCTGGGGCCACGTAGCAAGAGGTACAAGGGTGCTGGGGGCTCACTGAGGCCTGCTGTTGCTTGTTTGGGAGGATTTAGGAAGCTGTGAAGTGTGAAACTAGACCAGCCATTATATGGAAAAATTACTATTAACAGCTGGATGGGCCTATAAATTGGGTGGGAGGGAGTCTCAGGGGATTTCCAGGGTGGAGCAAACAGTGTTAGCCAGGTTGATGGAGACTCAAATATGGCATCCACCAGCCAGCTCTGTGGCTCTTTAGGGGCAGGGTTCAGAAAAGGGAAAATGGCCTTTGCCCACCTTTCTGTCTGGGAGAAAGCTGTACCCCAGCCATCTTTTTGATGCCAGACACCTCAGTTCCTCTCTGTATGCCACTGGTATCTTTCATGCTGCTACCCCAGTGCTGGAGCTCAGAGGGAGTGAGTCTGAGTAAGTCCAGGTGTGGGTTCTTTAAGAGGAGCTGCTTGGGACTCTTGGGACTCATTTCTTCCATGATTCAAACCCTGCTGGTTTTTGCAGTCAGAAGTTATGGGGACTTATCTTTCTGGCACTGGAACCCTGGGCTAGGGTGCCCTGAAATGTGCCTCCCGAATTTTTATCTACCACACATGGGTGTGGGACCAGCCCATTCTGCATTTCCACCCCTCCTACCAGTCTGGATAGATGTGGTTTCTTTAATTCTGCAGTTGTCAGACTTCCATTCAACTTGATTTCTGATGGTTGTGGGTGATGTTTGTTCTATGGTTTAGCTATAATTTTGATGTGGTTGTTCAAGGAGGCAAGATGTGTTTACCTATACCACCATCTTGACCAGAAGTCTCCATTTAATTTTAAATCCACTCTGGGAGTCAGCTTGCTGAAGTCAAGACTGTGGGATGGAAAACTAGGGAAGTCTGGAGACCTGGAATCCAGCCTGTGACTCTGCAGACACGGGCCAAGGGAGGACTGCCAGGCTGTAAGCATATTAGCAGGAAAGCCAAGTGACAGCAGTCCCAGAATAGATCCCTCTGTTGTTCTCATTTATAATGCCCTTGTATCCGAGCTACCACTGCTTAAAGATTCTGAGTCACATTTAGCCTTAAACCACTCTTGTCGGTACAGCCACTCTCAACCAGGGAGCCAGCATTAGCAATGCATTACAGCACCAATCCACAGGCACAGAACGCAGAAACATGGCCTACTGGGTGTCTCACCTCTAGAGCTCACTTCTCCAGAGCTTCACAGATCGGAGATGGATGTCAGACAAAGCTTTTTGAACAAAGAGCCTGTGCTGGAACCTCCTCAAGTACAGTTCAGAAAGAGAACACAGGGAGAAGCTCCATTACCTTGGCTGCACAGCAGCCCTGCACTCCAAAGCACGACAAGGAAAGTGGGGTACGCATCTACACAGTTCTGGCTGTAGAATAAATAAATACAAAGAAGATAAATCAGCAAACATGTTACCACAGTGTCATCTGAAAATTACACGGGGCACAAACCACATTCATAACTCCCCATATATCTACCTGTGAAGACTGGCACCAGCCTCCACATCAGAAACAGACATCTCTGTAAAGTGACACATGTTTAGAACCTATTCACTCTCTTCCTAGGTTAAGTCCATCAGAGACTCAGTTTCTTGATGGATTGGCTTTGGCAGAGATCCTGCTCTTGGCTGTGCCTAGTGCTTCTGGGACTGACAAGTAAGCGACACAGTCAGTTTCAGAAGCAGCAGTCAGGGTGGAATGGCAGGGAGAAGAGACTGGCTAAGGAGACCTTCATATCAGACACACAGTCAGTCCTAACCCACAGGCCAGGCTGAAGAAGGAAAGGTGAGGTCATGCATCATAAAGAAACCCCAGGGGTGGGGGAAGTTCAGAAAAGCTGATGTTCAGAAAGTTATCCTGCCGATTGTGCAGTTGCTGGGTGCAGGGCTCAGTCTTTGCTCCCATGGAAGGGCTCTCCTTCTACACGAGGCACTGGGCTGGTGTTTTACACCTTCATCTCCTTTAAGCTCACCTGGACCCTGTGAGTTCACATGGTGACTACATGAGTTTTCAATGGCAGCTTTAACAAGCAGCCACAAACTTACTGCCTTAAAGCAAGACAAATTTATTATCTGGAGGCCACAAGTCCAAAATGGGTTCCATTGGGCTAAAATCCAGGTGTCAGCATGTCTGCATTCCTTCCAGAGCATCTAGGGCAGAATCCATTTCCTCACCTTTTTCAGCTTCTAGAGATCACCTGTATTGGTGACCCCTTGGTGGCCCCTTCCAATCTCAAAGCTAGCAATGGCCAATCAAGTCATTTTTACACTGAATTGCTGTAACACCAACTCTTTTGCCTCCTTCTTCCATAATTAAAGGGACATTTTGATTACATTGGGTCCTACTCAAATAATCAAGAACATTCTCTTTATCTTAAAGTCAACTGATTACTCACCTAAATTCCCCCTTGCTGTGTAACATAATATACTCATAGGTGCTGGGATTTGGATAGGGGCTATGATCTTTGAGGGGCCATGATTCTACCTACAACTACTCTCATGTTTCAGATGAGAAATGGAGGCTGAAGAAATTAGAATAAGTGGTCCAGGGTCACCCAGCTATGGAGTGGCAAAGCTAGGATTCACACACTGGTCAGTTCCACTCTAAATCAGTTCTGTTATGTTTTTGACTATAAGAAATTAAATATCACATGTCCTCTTAAAGAGTTCACAGTCTAGATCAGGACAACTGATACGAATAAAATATCTACAGAAAAATAACCCGACAGTACAAGGAAGCACAGAAGACGGAGGGGCAACAGGGCAGAGTGGAAGGGCATGGAACTAGGATTGAGTCCCTGACCTGATATTGACCAGCTGTTGGTCATTGGCATGGCAATCTCTCTAAACTTAGTCTCCTTACCTGTAAGACTAAGAGACTGAGCATGAATAACTCTAAGATCCATTTAAGTTCTCAGAATTGGTAGTTTAATTTTTAGGTGATTCTCAGGCTGTGGTTCTGGATCAGCAGAAACCCCCAGGGAACTTGTTAGAAATGCAGATGTTAATGACCACCACCTCAGACCTCCAGAATCAAAAACTCTGGGGTGGACCTAGCAGTCTGAGTTTTAACAAGCCCTTGAGGTGATCCTAATGTACGCTCAAGTTTGAGAACCATTGGTCTCATGTAATGCAAACTATGCAGGTAAAAAGCCAAGAGGCAATTTTCAAAATATAGTTGGCATTCATCCAAATTCCTTCCTTGGATTCCTTTATCTGCATCCCTCTTGATCTGGTTCTCATGATTTTCCTTCTCAATCAGCTGTGAACACCTGTCCAACCTTATGGGACCTTGTACCTCAGGGGGACCACAGGAACTCTGGAATGACCAGCCCTTGGGCCATCCTCTACAGAGACCCCACAGAAGCCAGCAGTGTCACTGCAACAGGGGCCTACCTGTCTCTCTAATGATGAAAACAGCCTTTACTAGAGGAGTCAATGAATGTAAAAGGTAAGATACCAGCATGTTCCACACTGGGATACAGACACAGGAGAGAGCAGAGCCCCACTGACCTCGCCATGTGTTCTGGATGCCCAGGATTGTCATTTATCTAGTGGACAGGGCAGAAGCCCCTTACAAGTACAGCCCGGGATGAAGCACTTAACCCAGAGTGAAAACTGCAGCAGCTATTGTGTATGAGTACGACCTGTATTCTACATGTTAGGAGAGGACAAAATTGTAGTCTCAGGGCTGAGAATGTGACCCATTTCCCAGTTCAAGGAAACTAGAGTGAGTATCTCTTTTAATTTAGTTGAATAACATTCTATATCTGATGGGGTCTAATATCTGATGCTCCTAGTTTAAAAGTCTATTAATACAAAGACCAGCCCGGCTTCTACTTTTGTTGGTTGGTTGGTAGGTTAGCTGGTTTGTTGGTTGGTTGGTTTTAAAGTAGTGACTTCGTTTAGATGATTAAACCTTCCTAATAATTCCACATTGTCCAAGGTATTTGCTCATTAGACAGACTATCTAGTGATTTGACACTGTGTCAGCCATTCAGTCATTCCTGCCTATTGTTTCAAGTCATCATGGTCCCTAATAAAACAATATCTGCAGAGTCAAATGAAACTCTCCCAGCTATAAGAGAATGGGCTCCAGATGTGGATTTCCAGAATATGCCCCTATCCTGTCCCTCACTCTGGCTCAAGCCAGTACCCTCTCCCCATCCAGGGCCTCTGACACATCTCCACCTGAAGCTCTATGCACACATGCCCCTCCTTGACAGAGGGTCACTGCTGGGATGAATTCAAGTATCTGTGGTCAGTGATGTAGTGCCTCTTGCTGTGGAGCCAAATGAGCATTCACATGGTCTTGAAGTCAAAAAGCCCCTGTCCAATGTGGAACGCCACTTAGTGGTGCTGTGAAAGTGAATGCACCTCCTGGCCTCATGAGACCTCAATTTTCTCATCTGTTGGAGGTGAGTGGAGACATCGGTAATTCCCTTTCTGGATTGTCATGGGAATAACGAGATAAAGCAGTATCTTGCTCACAGGTGGCATTCAGGAAGCGGTGGTTATTCTTGCTCCAATGTCTTCCTTCTTAGAATCCCCAATGAAATTTGTCTTTCCTACTGACAAATATTTATTATTCCAAATTTTCTTTTGTGGAGATTTCTGTGCCATTTTTTTTCTGTAAGACAAAATTGACAAACCCATTTTTGTTCTCATTGCCTGAGGTACATGGCAGATCTCTCAACAGCTCACTGGGCTATGTTCAGTTTGCTGTGCCAATGTTTTGATGGAAAAAGAACTAATTACTACTTTCCCTTTCACTTTTCTCCACCTTTCAGAGTGAAATATATAAGCTCTGAGTATTTTGTTGGTGTGAGTTAATTTAAGTAAATAATAGTAATTGTATCAATACTAATTAATAGACTCAATGTAGCTGTATCACTTTCAAATGATTGAAAGTGCATCTAGAGTGGATTCTGAAAGGTACAGGGAAGAAGGAACATGAGGGTGGCATTTCCCAAAATGCATTTAGGAAAACACTAAACCCTTGATATGGTCTTCAAAAAAGGGAGAGTCTGCAGTTAATTAAGATCTCCCTTGCTTAAAGAACCAAGAATCACAGTGTCCCTCAGCACATTGAAGGCTCTCAAAAAGTCGTGCTGTGCAGAAATTGTTCTTCTTGTAATACCTGTTAACATCCCACGAAACTTGTCATCTGTGAAACATGTACTAGGAAATTAGACATCTCTCTGTAACCTGTGCTTACCTGCACTAGTGGGGGAAAGTTTTGGGTTAGTTAACTGAACTTTTTCTCCAAAAAAACAAACTATAGCTGCTCTACCTGTGCTCATCACCTGTGAACAGGGCTTTGAACTATGTTTTCTACCCAGGAACAAAGATTCAAGATCAAGATTCTTTTTCGGTTTTTTTTTTTATTTTTTTTTCAGAAATTTTCTTTTTTAAAAAAAATATATTACATTGATTATGCTATTACAGTTATCCCATTTCTCCCCCATCATTCCCCTCCACCCTGCACACACCCTCCCACCCACATTCCCCCCTTTAGTTCATGTCCATGTGTCATTAGTTCTTTAGCTTCCACATTTCTCATACTATTCTTGCCCTACCCCTGTCTATTTTCTCTCTGCTGTCTATGCTACTTATTCTCTGTACCTTCTCCCCCTCTCTCCTCCTCCCACTCCCCTGTTGTTAACCCTCCATGTGATCTCCATTTCTGTGTTTCTGTTCCTGTTCTAGCTGTTTGCTTAGTTTGCTTTTGTTTTAGGTGTGGTTGTTAATATCTGTGAGTTTGCTATCTTTTTACTGTTCATATTTTTAATCTTCTTTTTCTTAGATAAGTCCCTTTAACATTTCATATAATAAAGGCTTGGTGATGATGAACTCCTTTAACTTGACCTTATCTGAGAAGCACTTTATCTGCCCTTCCATTCTAAATGACAGCTTTGCTGGAGAGAGCAATCTTGGATGTAGGTCCTTGCCTTTCAAGACTTCAGATACTTCTTTCCAGCCCCTTCTTGCCTGGAAGGTCTCTTTTGAGAAATCAGCTGACAGTCTGATGGGAACTCCTTTGTAGGTGACTGTGCCCTTATCCCTTGCTGCTTCTAGAATTCTCTCCTTCATTTTAATCTTGGCTAATGTAATTATGATGTGCCTTGGTGTGTTCCTCCTTGGGTCCAACTTCTTTGGGACTCT
>PVKU01013938.1:0-25760 GCA_004027475.1 Anoura caudifer
CCCCCCCCCCCCAGACCTGGCGCCTGAGCCCCCGGTTGGGACGTTCAGTTCTGCGCGGAAGGGGAAGAAACCAGCAGGGCCCCAGGCCGACAGCTCGCTTCCAGCTGGGCGTGCGGAGGGCCGGCCGGCCGGCGCGCTGACCTGCGGGGCCTGATTATCTGGGTAACCTTGGGCTGGTGACTGAAGAGCTTCCCTGCGTGCTGCCTTTCTGGAAACGGGTGTAATTAAACTTGTCACGGAAGGGCACCGGGCGACTTAATCACTGAACGTCGAGTAAGGCTCTCGGAGATGCCTTCGCCAAGGCCCCCCGTGCAGATGCCGAATATCAGCACTCAGAGACGCGGCCGCAGCCTGGCCGTGAGCTCCGGGAAGTGACGCCAGATGCTCCTTCTGATGCCGCAGGGGCTGCCCCGCCAGCGTCCGTGGCTGCAAATCATCCCCGCGCTCAGCACGCACGCCTGCCGCCTGCGGGGCGCGCCACAGCAGCGCTCCGGGCGACGGTCACAGAGGTGGCCTGCAGCTCCCTGTCGGGCGGCGGGTGGCATTTGGGCTGCAGATCCGTCCTCAGTGTACTCGGACGCTGCCCCCCTCACGCCGTTGCTGGGCGGCGGTCCACCCCGCAGCAGTATTTGGGAGATGATTTGGCACATGCCAAACTCCTGCTCTGCTTGCAGTGACCTCATTTTCATCTGCCTCTGAATCAGTTCCGTGCGTGTTTCTCTGTGTGTACACATGTAGGGATTGTAAATACCTATCTATAAAATTCAAGATACTTTTACTGTCTAACTTTAGTGAAATATGAGAGTCGTCTAGGCAATATTTTTTCTGGAAGCACCTGAGCGAAACCTCACTTCACCTCACCTCACCCAGGTGAAAGGCTTGGTGTGGGTGGGAGGGGCGTGCAGCCTGCAGGGGGCGGGGGGAGAGCCGGCGGGCAGGGTCCGCAGTGATTCCCGCAGCTTCTGCGGCCTCCTAGGTGGGAGCATGTGCATCCTTCGTGCCCGGGCTGAGTTGAGTAGCTTTATGTGCGCAGATGGTTACAAATGTATCATTCCTCACCTCTCTTTCTAGAGAAAACACAACTTCTTCCCTGGCAATGGGAAGAGCGTGTTGCACAGCGTCGTGCAGCGAATCACGGTAAGATGTTGAAGTGCAAACCTGTGTGTCTCATGAGCTGACACGTGGTGCAGCCCGCGGCCTCCCAGCGAGCATGTGTCTGCAGAGCTCGCTCTTCCAGCGCACGTGGCTCCGAGGGGGCGGTTCCGGGGGGAGGCGCCTGCACCCAGACCCCGTGGGCCCAGAGACCTGCAGCAGCCCTTCGAGTCCTGCCGCATGACCCCGAAATTCCCTGCCTGCACTGGAGCTGCTGGGCGCGGTGTGCGTCCGCCCTGACCCTCCGGTTGGTGTGTTCATCCGCAGCCTTTGAGGGGTGGGCAGGGCCTGAGTGACCACTGCCCACCCAGTGTCCCCAGCAGACACTGGCGGCCGCCTCCCGAGCCGGCCGCTGCCCTCCGGAAGGAGAGGAGAGGGGGTTCCAGGGACTTCAAACTCTTCCAAGTGCGGAAAAGGGCTTAAAAAAGCACGTCCTCGCCTGTGCTGGCGTATTTCTCAAGCAAAAATGACCGTCTAGGGAAGAAATAAAGGGAACTTTGATCCGAGTCCCATCAGGCGAGCAAAGCTGTGCTGCCCTCAGAAGGCGTTTCGGTGAAAACCGTAATCTTGTGCACTTGGGCCATTTCCATTTCCATTTCCATACCAAATCTCGATTTTTTAAATTATTGGCTCACATTTATCAGGCAGACGTATTTTTTTCCTTCCACACTTTGTTGAATTGCGATTCTAAAACATGGATTGGTTGCCAGCAAATTCCACGTGAAAGCGCCACAACTCCCAGCCTCTCCTCTCAGGCCGTCCCGAGCCCGTCTGTGACAGTGGCCATGGGGTGCGGCGTCGGCGGCCACAGGTGGGGCCCGGCCCAGGGCTCTCTGTGACCTCCACAGCCTGACCTCTGACAGGTCAACTGCAGTTTCCGAACGCCAGGGCAGAAAAATCCCTCCTAGCAGCCGAGGGACACATGGTATCAGCCTGCCACGCGCGCCCACGCCGACAGCAGCTTGGGCCAAGCGGCAGAAATGAGGGGTGACTCGCGGTCAGGCCAGTGTCCACGAGGCAGAGCTGGACACGAGCTCCGGGGCAGCGGGGGGAGCCCGGCCAGGCCGAGCTGTGGAGGGAGGGCCGACACGCCGGAGACACCGTGTGGCGCCGAGCGGACGGGAGGGGCCCGGCGTCCCGTGCGCTGCAGGAGCGGGCCGCAGGTGCAGGGTGCGCAATGCTTCGCGGTGCGCCACCGCCCTGATGCGACGGCCGACATGGGGGATGGCGTGTGAATTCTGTGTGAGTGTTATGTAAGGGATGTGGTGTGTAAGGTACACATGACATGAATTACATTTTATTACAAATTATACAATTTAATATACACATTTAGGCATGCATAGTTAATGATACAGCGCACTTATTATATATTTAAATACGTATGTATTCGATAGCATAATTAGGATGAACATATGTTGAATCGCCTACAAATATTCACACTTCCGTGTTAATGTCTCCTCTGCCGTCTGTGGAGCGTGTGCTGCGCGCTGCTGCATGCGGTCGGTGCGTGGGCGCCCTGTGAGTGTGGGCGGAGGTGCGGGCAGCCTGCAGGCCGCTGGGCACACCGTGGGGTTGGGGGCAGAGCCAGCTTCCTTTCCACTTGATATGCCTGAGTGTTGTTTGACTTTTGGCTTCTGAGGTGCATTTACTTCACAATAAAATTCTCTCCAGGAGTTTTAAAGTGCTTTTATTTTGATCGGGCTGGGCAATTGCCTTTTCGGTCTTCCTGCGCGTGGGTTATACAAGAATGCAATCCCGTGGAAACCTGTCAGGTCTGAGTTGGACGCTAGCATCTGGGAGGACCACGGGCCCCACCCGAGGAGTCTCGCCGTGGACCGGACTCTGTCCCGCACTGGACGCCCGAGGCTGCCCTCCTGTCCAGACGGCCGTGCTTGGCAGAGGGGAGGGCCCGAGGCGCAGTTCTTCTCAGCCCGACAATTAACAGCATTGCAAAAGGCAAAGGAGACTTGCAGATACCAAGTCACAGGCCGCTGGAGATAACCAGGCCTTGCTGAGCTGTTTCTAAAACTTCCCACTTCGTGATTCCAGTTACCACGGTGCGGTGTAATTTATCAAAGGCACAATGAGAGGTTATCAAATGCTCATCCCAGTAAAAGAAGGAGGAACATTACCCTCAAGAGATAAATCCTCCATTAAACTTTGCAAAGACCTTCCGCAGCCTCTCCCTCATTTATCATGTCCGGTGTTCACGAGGCACCGGCCGCCGGCGTCGCAGCGGCAGCTCAGGGCGGGCAGCCAGCCACGGGCGACGCGGGGGAGCAGGTCCACTCACCTGGGAAAACCGCACAACACCTGCCGAGTTCGGGGCTGGATGGGGCAGCGTCCCAGACTGTGAGATAACGTTAACATTTTTCGGACTAAGATAAAAATTACTTTATCACAGAAAAGTGTGTTCGCGGGAAACAGTTGTGCCATTTCTTTTTGCATGACCATAAGAACAAGTCTGATTTCACGTCAGCGCTCCTGTCCCACGTCGCTCCTGCCTCACAGGCCCCCGCACTCTCGTAGCCTGTCCTCCCGCGGAACACGGGTGGCGGGAGCACGCAGGCCGGGCGCGGCCGGCTCGCCCGCGTCCTGGGCACCTTGGCACACGACGCCTTCCCCGCGTTTCCAGGAACAGGTGGCGGGAGTGAGCGAGCGAGCGAGTGAATGAAAAGTTACACATGCAGCAATGAAAAGACTCCAGATCTCAAGGGCAGAAGTGGCCCAAATCAGAAGGGTTTATTCACTGTATACGCAAGGGCCATGAAATGAAAAATACATTTTAAGAAGCAATTAGGTATGAAATTAACAACTTAAGTAATTTCCGTTCGTATTATTCTTATTCACGAGGATTACTTATCGACATTTCCAGTTTTGCGGTTTTGTTCATTCTCATTCCACAGCCTGAAAACCCCCCCTGTCGTCAGCAACCGCGCGAGGTGCGGTCTGAGACCGACAGGTGCGCGGCCCCGCCCTCGCAGAACCCACCCTTTCACGGGGAAGAGGGAGATGCAAATGGAGTGCACGTGAGTGGGAGGAAGCGTGCTGTGACAGGGGGCGGGAGTGCGTGAGTGGGGGTATCAGGGGTGGCTTCCTGGAAGAGGTGGCCTTTCAGGCAGATCAGGAAGGGTGAGTGGGAGTAATCCCAGTGGAGAGAGGGATGTGGAATGTTGCTGCGCTTCTTCCCGGCCCTGCCTCCTTCCTTCCGCCCTTGCTCTAGGGACCAAGTTTTATCTTCTTGGGGTCTCGTTGCTGCTGGGAAGGTCTTCTGCCCCTGCTCCTTCATCAGCATCCAACACCCCTCCTCCCCTTCCTCCTCCTCCTTCCTGCTTGATCCCTGCTGCCTCAGAAGGCCAGGGACATTTTAACATGTTCTAACATCTCTCCAATGTTGCTCTTGTCTTCCCAGCTCTCCCGTAAGTTCTGAGGGCAGGGGTGTGGTTTTCACGCCCCAGGTCCCCCCCAAAACCCAGCAGACTCCAACCACACGGGGGAGGAGAGCTTGCCGACCAGCCAGCTCGCTGTCCAGCACTGTCGGGGAGGAAGTGCGCAGCTACCCTCAGATTCCCTGAAGTCCGCCCAACCCCTAAAAATCTATTAAATCGATAGACGGTGGATTTCAGAAACGGCATAGGACACGGGCAATATTAAAAAGGCTTCGCGGCAGACCTCTGGCATTTGGTACAAATGAACTTCACCGCGGTTCTGTGAATTCATTCCGGATGCATGCCGTACTTGTCGTGAGCGTTCATCTTTGTTACCATCCAAGGGGAACTCCTAAAGGCCAAAAAACTTCCGAGGCTGAGTAATTAAAGCCGAGCGAATGCTCTCGCTTGTTGCTGAGGAAATTGGACATCGAAGGCGCTGCTGTCAGAGGGCACAGTGGGGCACAGTTTCGGAAGAAGCGGAGTGAAGGTGGCGGCGGGATGAAAGAGCCCTTGTCAGAGCGCCGACCCAGCGGTTTCGGGGATTCGGGGAGCCGGGGAGTCTGGGCTGGCTCCGGCTCCTGCTCCTGGGCCTGCGTCTGGTCTCGCCGTCCGTGCCCAGGACCCCTTGGGTAGAGGCGGCGGTGTGGGGGGGCGGGGGGGCGGGGGGGAGCGCAGATCGCGCTGTCTTCGCTTCCCCGTGTGCTCGCCTTGACCGGACCATGGCGGTGGGCTCGCCCGTGGACTCCGCACCTTTCTTTCCGCGGGGAGGGCTTCGGACCGCGGTTCCGTGATCTATGGAGCTTGTCACAAGTTATACGGAATTGTACTTCTTTTTCAGATTTTACTTTTTCTCCCCATTTAATAGTCTGATTTATTTTAATGGCTGTAATGTATTCTGGCAAAATCCATTTAATTTTGCATTATCTATATTGAATGCTTCTAATAAAAGTATTAATCAAAAAAGCAGGGGAGAATGTCCTGAAAGTGATGAATGAGGCTTAGTGTTTGTTTTATGAATTGGCCATATTTTAGTAATTTTGCAAATGTATATGGATTAGATGAGAAACCGGAGACACGGCGATGTCCTTCAGTAAAGTCACGCCGGCCCGAATCGCTGGGAGAGAGGACAGAGGTCTGTTTCTTTCTGTTTCTCTCACATACTTGCTCCCACATTCCTGTTTGTGGAAGTCGCACACGAATATTGAAGGAGCCCTCTAGACGTTTCCCACAAACAGGGGCTGTTTTATGCAAACCAAGGGGGTCAGGCCTGCAAGGGCGTGTTTGTTCAAAGGGGCCGTATTTTATGTGATGCGTTTCCTCGGCTTACAGTCGATACTTTGTATTGTTCCTGTTGCTGCTGTTCAGTTGGATGCAGACACACTGTGTGGTAACAGTGGCCACACAACCGCAGGGACAACGTGCAATTCCAAGGTGCCTCCTGGGTGCCAGGTCCCGACCCTGGGTGAGTGCTTCCTTCCTTGAGGGCAACGTCATGTAACTTCATCATTATTCCTGTACTTTGACAATTTTGTATTGATCGTCATGATGAAACTTGTTGGCAACAGAGTTTTCTTCCTTCAAAAGCAAACCAGAATTTCACCTATCTACTCAGTTAAACGTTTTTACCCATCTGAAACCTTTTGTTGTTGTTTTAAAGGGTAAAGTTGTTTTTCTAGGTATTTTATCTTTTCTAGGATTGTATCTTTTTTACCGAGATAAAGTGGTAGCCAATTAAAATACCGTTTGGACAGAAAAAGATTTCCGTACAGTGCAGAGCGTGCTCACGAGCCCCCCCCCCGCCGACGCACACACACACAAACACACCTTCACATTCGGTATTTCCAGTCGTCTTTTTGTCTTTGGGGGGATTTTGTCTTTCTTCACGTTATGGTTCGATTTCGAGAGAAGCTTGGCGAACATGTCATCGTCCGGGACCCGTTTTCGTGGAAGCTGCTCACGTTGACTACAGCTGACGTCCTAGGAAAACCGAGACCTCAGCCTCTGCCCCACCCCCACCCAGCACCTGGCGGTGGGGGGGCCGCGATGGGCCGGCTCTCACTGCGGCCTGAACGCGCTGTCTGGGGCGGTCTGGCCCTCAAAACCCGGTTGCTCTGCCGGAATCCCCAGGGTTTTCCTGCTGACCTTTGGCCAAATCACTGTCTGCAACAGAAGCCCCAGGGGACCCGCCAGATGCTGGGCGCCAGGGACACAGCAGGGTCAGCCAGAGAAACCTAAGCTCCCGCTGGGGGGAGGGGTCAAACTGCTCTTGTCCTCTCTGCCCCTCGGTCCAGGGGTCGTGCAGCCACACTCCGGGACCGACGTAGGTGGGACCCGCCACCCGGGGTGCAGGGGGTGGGGGGCACCTGGGAGACACACGCTGCCACCCAGGGGTGACCTCGGTCACCCCACTCAGGGCGTCGCTGCCTCGGGAACCGTGTGCCTAGCGCTGACCCGCAAACGTGTTAAGAGACACTGGGTCTGCGGAACTTTATTCGTGATTTTTTTAAAATTTTTTTTTAAACATTGGCAACATTTCAAATGACCCAAACCTTTAAAATTACACCAAGGAAGGTGTTTCTGAAAGTAAATGCGCCTGGGAGCCCGCAGTTCACTGTCCTCACAGCCGCTCTGCTGGACCGGAGAAGGCGCCGGCGGGGTGAGCTCGCTGTGCGGCGTGGGGGCCCCGCCGAGCCTGCAGGCCAGGCGGCCTGGGGAGCTGCCGCGCGTTCCCGGTTCCGTGTGCCCGACTGCTCCAGCGACGGAAACAGCGGCGTTTGCACGAGAGGCGGAAAGTGCCCTCTCCTCCGCCAGAAGTGGGGGGTGTTCGGAGGTGGTCTCTGTTTCAGCCCAGAAGTCCTGGGTTCCACAGCTTCTAATGGTGAGACTTCACACTGCACCTGAAATGCACGCGCACATGCACACACACAGCAGTGCAGACTCTCCCCCCAACCCCCGCACAGAGCGCAGGGTGAACTGCACGAGCCGTTGAAATCAGGTCCAGGTTTTGTTTGCCGCCAAGTTAATTATTCCTGTTCCTGTTCTCGAGTGGCGGGTGCCCAAGTGCTCAGTCCTTGAATTCGCTCCAGAGCGGCAGCGGGGCTGGGACTTTGTTTTTCCTGGGAGAGGGGACAGTACGCAGCGGGCAGCGGAGGTGGGTGAGCAGATGAGCGTGAGAAACCGCGGTTCCAGGGGATGAGTGCAAAGCGGGCTCGGTTTGGAGGCGTTTTCACTGTGGGTGCCCCCACCTGCTGCAGGAACCCTGCACAGCACCCACCTGGCAGGGCTTGTTCCGAATGGAGGTGGCTGGACCGTGATCGGCTGTCACCCCGGGAAGGGACTGGTTGGAGCAGGACCGGCCGGAGGAGCGGGGCGGGGTGCCATGCAACTCAGTCAGCGTGCACAGGAGGAGACGGCTCTTTTCCTTCCCGCTAGACGGTCTCGGTCTGGAGCTTAGTGACCGTGCCCCGTAGCTGGTGTTGCGCTGCCAGGGTGTTTGAAGTTACTTCGTGTTTTGAAGGAACATTTACAGCAGGAAGCTGAAGGGCCAGCGTGGGCCAGGGTGCAATTCTCCTCTTACCGGAACAGGCTGGGGGAGCTGGGCCTCTCCGTCTCGCTGACGGGGCTGCTCGGCGGCTGAGTCAGAGGACCTTGTTCCGTGCCGGGTGCAGCTCAGCCTCTGGAAACCTCATGCTTGGTGAGGTGACAATGACCTCACCCTTGGAGAGTTGTTAGGAGAATTAAATTAAAGAACGTGGGTAAAATGCCAAGCATCAAACCTAGCATGTAGTCCCTGGGAAATAAATATTATCTATTCCCCCACCCATCTCCTCCTCCTCCTCCTTCTCTTCCTCCTCTTTTTCCTCATGATTTTCTGGCTTAACAAGTTAGAAGAGGCATTTTGGACCCTGGCCAGATGGCTCAGTTGGTTACAGTGTTGTCCCCATCAGCCAGGGTCCCAGGTTCCGCCCCCAGGCAGGGCGCGTACAGGAAGCACCATGGATGCGTCAGTGAGGGGAACCACAAGTCCGTGTCTCTCTCCCCCTCCCCTCTTTGTGTAAAGTCAATAAATAATAATTAAAGAATGGGCATTTTTATGAAGGAGGTGACTCTTCAGGCATTATGGTTTTTTTTTAATAACCTCAACTTGGCTGCATTAGGTTGTATTTATGTATAAAGTTTTGATTCAATATTTAACTTTTAAAAAGGCCTCACATACATTTACTTAAAAACTCTTAACTCCAGTTAAATATGTCCAGACGGGTTGGGATGACACTTTTCTCTTCCAGAAAAAATCATTCTTTCGAAAGCCTAAAGAAAGGCCACCCATCACCAAGATCCTACTCAAAGAAAGCCGCCTTGAGACGTTTGGGGTCCCTCCTTCGTTCCTTCTAAGTTGCAGATGCTCGTCGGCGCGCCCCCTGGGCAAAGTGCCGCGTCCCCGGAGGGCCCGGCCAGGGCGGGGCTGGGTCTTCTCTCCCCAGGGCAGTTCCAACGTCTGGTAGCGCGGAAAGGGGCAGATCAGGGGACTCGCTGAGGCGAACAAGTGAGCGGGTGTCTCTGCCTCCGAACTCTAGGCGGGGCCTCAGCTGGAGCAGGGCATGTCCTTGGGAACTTTGCTGCGCGCGGCCCAAGTCCCATCGGCCGGTCACTTCTTTTAAGTTCGGCGGTTACTGGGAACCCCCTCCTGTCGCATAAAGGAGCCCAAGGTGGCCTCTGCGCGCTGGCCTCTGGGTTGGTTATTTCCTCACCGCGGCTGAGGCCTGTCAGTTCAAAAGCCCGTTGGCACCAGGCGCAAATCCCTACCCACGCAGTTATTTTTAAAACAGCCCAGACAGGCACATTTCCGCCCACTGAGGACCTGCCTGCTTTGCTGCCCTGGCAGCTGCTTCTCGTTGATAAGTGGAGCCTTGAAGTTTCAAGGCCCAAACGGCTGCCCGGCGCGGAGCTCTGGCCCGGGGCCCAGGCGGTGCTGCCCACAAAGCCAGCGCGCCGCCCCTCCCCGCCGCAGTCCCCAGGAGTCCAGCCGCCACCGCGGCCTCCCGTGGCGCCTCCGCGTCTGGCTTCGGCTCCGAGGGCCTCCGCCTCTCGTGCAGCCCCCGTGCAAACACCTCCCCCAGAGCGCACCGTGTGACCCGTGGACACATCCCTTTCCCTGGTCACCCCCTAAGCCCCTCGGACCCCCCACAGCCGCGAGCCAAGTTCCGTGCAGGACGCGGAGGACCCGCAGGGCCGAACGACCTCGGGGTGGAGAAAGCGTAGTTAAGGGTACGCCCTGAAGTCGGGGGGGAAGGGACTGACGCTCATTTCACGGGGGCGTGGGACTCCCCCCCCGGGGTGGGGTGGGCGAGGGTGAGAATGCGGAGCTCAGCCTGGGTGCGTCAGGGGAGGCTCTGGGGGCAGGTGAGGAGCGCTGTGCTTTGAAGGGGGTGGAGGTTCCGCCAGGGCCGCTGGGCCAAGAGACCAGCCTCGCCCGGAGGCCGGCAGCGGGCAGCGGGCAGCGGGCAGCAGCTCCCGGTACCGCCACCAGCAGCCGCAGGGCGAAGCTTCCGCCTCCGCATCTGCATCTTGTCCTCACAGCAGGCTCTGCAAGGTCAACACCATTACTCCCGTTTTAGATATGAGGACACGGGCTCCGCGACTCGGTTGGCCTGGCCAGGGTCACAGTGACCCGCCGCAGTGCGCGGCCCACACTCCGCCCAGCTCCGGCGGTCTCCGCGCGCTGTGCCGGAGCCCGCACCTGCCCGCACCTGTGTCTCCGCTCCTCCTGACGCCCGGAGCACCAGACGGGACGCGTGAGGACAGGTGCGTGCTGAGTCCGGGCTACGAGGCAGCGCTTCACCGTGAAGTGTGCTGCGGCGACGCTCAGAGGCTGCACCCGAGGACGCGGAAGGGCTCGGGCGTGGCAGGCGCGTGGTGATGGCGGGTCTCCGCGCGGGAGCACCAGGAAGGGTGGGTGCAACCACGGTGCTTCGTGTGGCCGCAGGGAGGAGGCCCCTGGGGAGGGAGAGAAGGCGGCGGCAGCGCAGGGGTCCGGATACACGGGTCCGGGTTGTGCCATCAGGGCATCGAAGAGACGAGGAAGACGGTGATTGGCGGAAAACCCGGTGAAGCCGCTGCGCAGGCTGGCTGAACTGGCCGGGCCGAAGGGCAGCGAGGAAGCGAGGCTCCTCCACCCCCAGCTGTGGGCGGGTCCCTGATGGGGTGTTTGGGGTCCGGAATCCGGGAGGAGCCCTGGGGTGGGGCCTGGCGCGGCCCAGGGAGGGGCGCGTGCGGGGCAGTGAGGCCAGGGACCAGCCGTCTCCTGCGGGTCATTTCTGGCTGCTTCCTTCATGTTTTGATGCATTAGACAATTATGATTAATTATTATTTTTATTATTATTTTGCAAATGCGCGAAATAAACCTGGGGAAGCCCCGCTTTCAGCTGGTGGGTGTGGGTGGAGGAGGCAAAGCTCCCCAGTGGTGGGAAGCTCGGGGACCCAGGACGGCCTTCCCCGCAGGGGAGGTGGGCGTGTCCCAGCCCAGGGCCAGAGCCCAAGGGGAGGCGCTAGGACGATGTTTGTTTTGTGTTCCATGTTTACCCTCTTTATATATTTTGTTCTTGTGTAAGTGTTTGTTTTGTATGGCTTATCCCTGTTTTCTATTTTATGGTTTTGTATTTTATTTTTACGAATGTAGGTGGAAGTAGCAACAGGAAGCTGATGCCTGGAATAAGAAAGACCTGAACTGTATTTATTTTTCGCTTCAATGTCATTTCTGAGAGAATGTTCTGATGCTGTGGAAGAGCATTCTTCACTTTTGAGTTTCCCAGCAAATGATACAGAACATTATATTTTCAAAAATAGTCAAGGACTCCTTCAGCTTTCCCAGGGGCCTCTGTGAATCTTTTTACATCTCAGTAATTTCTTCCTGAATGGTGGCAGTGTCATTATCTCTGACACTGATTACATATTTAGTCAGTCTCTGCTTTACCTGGGTTAAATTTCCACTTTTAAGTGTCTGAGGGTTAAAGAAATTCTCCAACATCACCTTCGGTAACTTCCCGAAACCCTCCATGGGTTGCGAGATTTGCAATTTCACCTTAAAATCAATCGCTTTGCGTCGCATTCCGTTTGGAGAGTACATTCAGCAAAGACAGAAAGTCCTGTTGGGTAGGAGGAATATTTCAATGGGGATTAATATTATATAATGTGAAGTAGGGCGAGGTTCACTTTGGGCTCTAACTGTGGGGATCCCCCCCCTCCAGTCCTCGGATAAACGTGACCATGCGATTTTTAATTTTTTTTTTAATCTCAGGCAGCTGTGACTGTGGCTATGGCTGAAAGGACCAGAACTGCTGACTTTTTGTTGCTGTTTTGCTGGAGCGTGTGACTCATGCGCTGCGCTCCGGGCCCATGTCCCTTTACCGGATCCACCGAAGCACACATCTGTCCTCACTAGAAGGTGACATCTGTGCCCTTCGCCCTCGCAGTTTGGGGACTCGGAGGAGCCTGAGTTAAGAGCCTGGACTGTCCTGGTCACGTGGGTTAGGCGTGCGCTCACCCTTCCTGCTCGGCCGGAACTATCCGCCGCGTGGAACCGGGCGCCGCGCTCAGCAGCCCCGTGAGGTCCCGCTGCATCTGCACAGAAAGCACGCGGGGGTCCATGTCCACCTGAGCTCAGGTGTGATCTCGTGGCTGCGCCCCCAGGCCCGCGGGACCTGCTCGCAGGACCCCGATGAAGGGGGAGTCGCTGTTCATCTTTTCGAGTTCGGATGGAGAAACGAAGCTTCCTGTGGCTCTGGAGGGAGGCTTGGCTCTGCGTTTCCTGTGCTTTTGCACCCACGGGGTCGACTTCCTCCTTCTCCAGCCCCCAGCGCGAGGGCTTTCTCGGGAGTGGTGTGTGATGAATGCCCCCAGGGCACACTCCCCTCCCCTCCTCCTCCTCTCCGCTCCCTGCGCCCCAAAGGCGACCGTTTGAGGCTCGGAAATGGGATTGGTGTAATCCTAACCCGTGCGTGCGACCGTTGGAGGCTCGGAAATGGGATTGGCGTAATCCTAACCCGTGCGTGCGCACTGCATTATGGAGAGTGACGGGAAGGTGGAAGAAAACGTCACCATAGGCGTTACGGCAAAAAACCTGCCTGCCTTCCAGGCCCACCTGGGCTCCCGGCCCCTGGATGGGATGCTTGTCCATCGTGCCGCACCGCTCCCAGTCAGAGCAGCCCTCCCTGCACACACCGGTACAGGGCTTCGGGAGAGGAAGACGCAGCGATTGGACACTCAGGCGCACAGGTACGCGCTGACTTTCGCGTACCCCTGAAGGGGATGGGTCACCAGCCCCGTCTTGCCTTGAGCTAGGGTGTGAGCAGGTCCTAGGACAACTCACCCTGGCTCGCTTCTCGCTGTAAGAGTGTTCGGCGGAGGGCGATCTGTGAGTGTCCGCTGGGAACGCTCTCCGCATCGTTTCGCCCACGCACACGCAACCGGTCACGTCAAGTCACGTACCGCAGCGAGCTCTGGGTGCACGCCGCGCTTAAGACATGTTTCCAGAAAAGTTCTTGTTGTAGCGGAGAGAGCTAACATATGAAAAGAGGAAAAAGGCATCTCTCGAGTTTGCACATGGCAGTCATTGCTTTGACTTAAAATCTGTATCCGTGTCCTGTGGTTTCATAAAAGCAGAGCTGGAAGCTCCTAACGTGACAATTCTTTCCAGTCGACCGGCTGCGGGGTTTTCCGCGAGCCAGCCCCCAAGGCCACGCCAGCGTGCGGTGGTCACTGACTTTGCAGCCTCACTCAGAATCGTGGACGCTTGTGGGAGGTGGGAGGAACCCCAGAATGGGGCGCGGCTCACGCTCTCCAGTGGAAATGCAGGAGGCGCCTCGGCCCAGCTGTTCCCCGTGGGGTCAGAGGCAGCACACCTGCCCCGGCTCTCAGAACCACTCAGAACCACGCAGGGACTGACTTCACGCCTTCCCAGCTCCCAGCAGGAATCCGAAATCACCCAGGCTGGGGAGACCTCTAGTGGGCGTTCCTGCTCATTCCTCATAAAGGACCACAGTGAGAAATAGCAAAGCTGCTTTAAAATCCTGTTCTGTGTTTCCGCAGCAGCCCGTCTTTGTTAAATAAGGTGCGCCTCACCTCACCAGCACGGGACACAGGCCAAACCTGCTGCCCTTCAAGAAAAAAAATTGCCGACGTTCCAAATCTGAACGCATATATGCTCAAAAGCCAACCAACCGCATTCTCCCCTTTTTAAATAAAGCACCACAGAACCAACATGGAAATGTCAGTAAAAAATTGACAAGCAGATATTTTTACCCACCTTATTTTTGCTCTCGCTGAAATGCTGCTTAAATTTAAAATTCGTTAAAATATAACCCGTCCAAAACTTTTATCTATTATTATCTCCGATTAAAATTTAACGGGATTGCATCATGGAACACTTTGCGCAGTGGGAAGCAGCCATTCGGTGACACGGTCAGAGCCCGCCCCCCCCCCACGCCCGTCACACAGGGCCCCCACGGTCCTGTCGCCACGCGTCAGGACCCCACCAGCAGCCTGGGGATAGCGCAGAGCCAGCGCAAGCGGGCGGGTGCTCCCTGCCTCCGAGCTGCTGGCGGGGTCTGGGAGACCGGCGGGCGCGCCCAGGCACCTCCCCAGACCTCCCGGCTTCACGCCGGGAGTGAGCACGGGAAAACAGCGTGGCGGAGTGTGCGTGTGCAGAAACGTGGCAGACCCAGTGCACTTAACACTCCTGCAGGGTGAAGAAACGCACTCGGGTCAGACCCTGCTGGTCAGGCCCTGGCCCCTGGGGGGACTCCGTCCCCAGCACCTCCTACCTACTCCGGGCTGGCGATCGCCCCGCCCACCTCCGAGCCACACCTGGTTCATGGCTCCCCCGCAGCGCCTGCCCGTGACTTCAGGGTTGCCGTGCACCTGCGCAGAATGGGTCTCCTGCGTCTGGCTTTCCCGGGGGGACGCTCCGTGACAGTCACCTGCATGCGTGACAGGGGCTGACTCCACGTCACTGCCGCACAGCGCTCTCTGAGCCCGCAGTTAACTGTCCGCTCTGCTGTTGGTGAGCGTGTCCTTGCTCTTCCCTGAGGGGCCGTCTCGAGTAACGGGGCCAGGAACACACTCCTGAATGTCGTTTGCTGGGCGCGCATGCATTTTGGGGGTTCGTGGAGTGCACCCACGTGTAACTTGAGTGGGCTTTGCCAAACAGTGTCCCAGTCGTGCCTGTCCTCCCGCCCTCAGCTGTGCGTGGGGGTCCTCCTGGGGCACGGTCAGTCCGGATCTCAGTGTAGCCAGGCCTCTGGCTGTCACTCACACCCGTGGGTGGGTCTCGGGATCCCGCAGTGGCTTCAGGCCACGTGTCTCTCTCCAACACCGGCATCTTGCTCCACGGGAGAATCCTGCCCCAGGAAAGGTGAAGATAGCGCCTACGCCCGCCAATGCACCACTGCGTCTTCTTGTGCACGTGTGACACGTACTGACGCTTTGCAGGCGTGGCCCCCGCTCCAGGGCGACGAGAACCAGCAACGTGTAGGTTCCCGGGACGTGGCTGCTGTCCTCGCTCTCGCTCACGTTCCCCTTCCCTTGTTTTCATTTCACATGATATTTCAGGTCTTCACGGCGCCCGGCACATCCACGCTACTGCTTCCGCACAAGCCCCTGTCCCGCCGTGGCCGCGGGGCGACGGGTGGACCAGTTTGCCGCTGACAGGCACTCCAGGCTCCGCCCACGAGGCTTGGCTGCTAGAAATCAGGGTGCACCCTGCGTCCTGATCCGGATGGTGAGTCTACAATTGCAAATGTATCTTCTTGTGGGGTACACTCCGAGTGGTGAGATTTTTGCATTAAGAGGTTAGCTCTTCCTTCTAACGGAGCAGAAGGCACTAAAGATGCTCATAGACAAGAAAAAACATTGTATTTTCTGGCAGTGGCAATAGTACACAAATAGTTACCACAGGCAATTCTTTAAAAATTACCCAAGATTACAGCGTTTGGCTTAAAATCATTATCAGACATACTCCTTAGATAGAAAATAAGCCATTAGGAATGGAAGGGAGTTATAATGAGTAAGTTAATTCATCAGACTCTCCTTATGCTTCTGTTGAAAAATATGGCGATTAGCTTAAAAATTGTATTTTGATTGTAAGTCGCAATCATACACAAGACGGTTTGGAACTGGATATCACGCAAGCGACGGGCACACAGATGCATCCAGGTGTGCTGGTAGGGCCCCTGAGACGGCAGCTGGCCAAGGGCAGGCACACGGTAACTGGAAATTACTGAAATAATTTATTCATGATCTAAGCATTGAAGACCCAGACAAGCCCGACTCGGCGGAGACTTGAATTTGAACGCGTGTGATCACTTCAGCAAGGCCGGCTGCTTTCCTCCCTCTGGAGCCTCCTGGCTTACAGGCTGTGGCCAGAAAGCGGCCTTAGAGCGGCCTTCAAGGGTGCATTTTCCTGGGTGGGTGGCCTGCAGCAGCGGACTCTCAAGGGCGCAGAGGGAGCAGTGGGGGCAGGATGCCCCGGGCCACCCCGGTGCCCTCCCTCGATGTCCGGCTGCGCTCGGCCTGGACTGGGATCCGAGAGTCAGCCGATGAGGGCGGACCTGACCCGGGAGCTGTGGGATTCGGGTCCGCACGCGCTGGTCACGCGCCCACCGCCCAAAGGCAGGGCCGCGCTGCCCCCTGAGACTGGGTGTCATGGCGCTGTCCCTCCCGGTGACCCGCGGACCGGGCAGCCACCCTGTGCGCCTGTGCCGCCGCTTCCTCCTCAGCCTGGGAGAGAAGTGTGGCGGGATTCTCGGTGCCGAATTGTAACTTGCCTGTGAGTAAGAAATTATTTCAAAATAAAAGGAATCAAAATATCTTCCAACAGATGCTCTGTATTCTCAAGCCACGTTATAGTATTTCCCTCTATGAAGAAATAAGATTTTATCAAAATACTTTGCAGGGAATGCATGGTGTTTTAAAAGACGAATCAGTTGGTTTATTTCTTTAGCCAGTATTAAATAAATATGGAATAGATGAACGAAGATAATTTAAAAAGGAAAAACAGAAAGGGGGTGGAATGAGAGACGCAATGAAGGAGGCAGAGCATGGAGGAAGAGACGGCTGCCCGTACAGCTCGTCTTCTCCACCAGGGGCGCGAGTGGGCGCCGACGTGGCCCTCGCTGGGGCCGGAGACGGAGGCGGAGAAAGGCGCAGACGCAGAGATACTCACACCAGTGGGACCACTTCTCCCAGGGAGCGCGTGTGGCTCTGAGGAAGCATAAAAAGCAAGCGTCCTCATGACGACCCCTGCCTTTCAGAAACTGTCCCCCCAGCTGTGGACAGCAGCCCCCGGCTCCCCCGGGGCACTCTCTGCGCCTCAGCCTTCGGCCACTCGGTGCCCCGGGCCGCAGGCTTCACCTCCTAGGCCAGTTTCTCGTTCCCGTGCGCGACTTCCCCCGCCGGGCCGTGGTGGCAGGGACTGTCCCCTCGACCTGCCCTCCGTTTCCCCGGCCCTTGTGGGGCGCGAGCCCCGAGCGTCTGCGCTCACGTCAGGGTGACCTGCAGTCTCTGCTTTCCAGTGACCGTCAGGGTCAGGGTCCTGTTCAATCTGGCCCAGGCCCCTGTGCGCACCCCCACCCCGCTGTAAAACCAGGACGGGCTTTTAAAAGTGAGAAACAGACTCAGTTTTTCTCCCCGGAAAGCCTTCTTCCTTCTGGACCCCACTTCTGCTTTGGACATCCGTCAACGGCTCCACGTGCTCTGCGAGGGTGGGGACCCGGCACCCAGCCCATCGCTGGAGCAACTCCGAGGGCCGAGCACAAGCCACGGAGGTTTCCTCCTCTGTGAGAGCAGCGCCCTCTTTTCCGGCTTTTTATTTCCTTGGGACGTAGTGCAGTCGCACAAAATTGGCGCAGCTGGTACCCGATGGACCGCTGC
This sequence comes from Anoura caudifer, assembly GCA_004027475.1. Lineage (NCBI taxonomy): Eukaryota > Metazoa > Chordata > Mammalia > Chiroptera > Phyllostomidae > Anoura > Anoura caudifer. Next base: position 17,508 of record PVKU01013938.1, read on the forward strand.
CCGTAAGTCCGGGCTGTGCTGGCAGAGCACGGGTTCGAGCGCCACCGCGCGGTGAATTCACTACGGTAACGGCTGCAGCAGCCCTCGCGGTCCGAGCTCTTGGGATCCCCAGGCAGCGGAGTCCGAGTCGCAGCCGCTCCCTCTCCCTCGCCTGCGCCAAGGGGGCGAACTGATTGTCGGGTCAGCCCACGAAGGTTTGGTTCCCCGCTCTCACGGAGAGCGCACCACCAAGCCCTGAAGCTCCGGAGTGCTTCCGTGAGGATGAACGAGCTAACGGGACCTATTCTCAGGGGACGCTGGGTTAGAAGGAAACTCAGCTCAATGTTCTCAACGCTGTGACCTTTCCGTGGATCCGGGTCCAGCCCTGCCTTCCCGCAGTGTGTGCGGGGGTGGGGGTGGGGGGCGGTGGGCCGAGCCTCCAAGGCAGGGCCACAGGGGAGGGCGCCCCCTGCCCCAGCCGCAGGGCAGTGCAGCCCCTCCCCGGGCTGTCAATCAGTCACGGCCCCCCAGAACCATCGCTGTGGGGAGCCACAGTCTCTGACAGGGGATGGGAGCAGGAGGCCCGGAGCTCAAGGAGGAGCAGGGCCACAGCCTGGAGGCGCACCTGGCCTTGATGACATCATTGCTATCCCCGGTCCGCTCTACCTGGAGGTTTTCTATCCCTGGAGTTTTCCGTGATGTAGGCCAGGAGCACCCACCCACCCACCCACCTGCACTCGCGTCTCTGCTTGCGCCAGTTTGAGGTGGGTTTTAAGCCTCTCGCACCAGAAGTGTCACGAATAATATGCTGTGTCATTTTATTAAAAGACAGGTTTGGTGCTCCCAGAAAGGCGCTCCTGGGGCTGTTTGTGAGCCCTGCAGAAACAGCGAGGGAGCAGGAAGGGCCAACCCGGGCGGGAAAAGCCGGGTCGGGGTTCCGAGGAGGCTCCTCGGTGCTTGGGATGTCACCCCAGACGCGGAGGGGAAAGGCTGCGGCTCAGGCCCCAACCCCGCCCTCACCCTGCGGCTCTGAGCGAGTCATTCACGCCCGCGGGGCACTGGTGCTGAGATGGGGGAGACAATGACCTCTCTAACCTCTTTCCAGGGCTGCCGTGAGAAGCGACCACCTAAGGCATCTGTGCGAGCTTCCAAAACAGCACTGGACCTAAAAATAGAACAAATTAATAGTAACACTCAAGTATAATTCTCCCTTACATCAAGTAGTTTATTTCTGCCTTTTGCACCTGTCTTTTCCCGTAGCTAATCCGTTCGGGTTTACCATATTTTCAGAATTATTATATTTAGAACTGGAGCAACCTGGCACAATGCATGGGGCTAACAACTGGCAGCAACTTGTTATGGAGTGCTGAAAATATTTTTATTGGAGCATTTCATTTGGGAAGATCTTTTTCACATCTGCGCATGTTGGGGAAATATACGGTACTTAAAGATTATTAGGATAAAAGTTTCTTTCCTTGAGAATATAATAAGGTTCCCATGAAACAGTATGAAATTGGATTTTTCAAAATTTTCACAAATGAAAGGCAGAACCCAGCTGTTTACTCTCATTAGTCTCTTTCTTTTAGACATAAAACCGAGCAGGCAGATGGAGCCGCAGGTAATGGAAATCAAACCGCGTGCGGGAACCGCGAGGGGCTGGGAAGCCCTTGCTGGAGGGGAGCTCGGAGCAGGAGCCTGTGCCGCGTCTCCAGGGTGACCCGAGTGTCGGGCACAGCCGAGCAGCCGGTAGGAAACGCAGATGGAGCCTCACCCCCGAATGCGAGCGGGCAGCTGGAGTCCGCACGCGTATTAAACCGGCGCAGGGTTCCTCTGGCTGCCAGCCGTGAGAACCCGGGATTCCACTGCATCACGAAAGGAAAGCAGGTCCCAGCCCATTACAGGGGCTTGAAAGGAATGGCAACAACAACGAAGATGAAAAAGACACCCCGGGAAGATGCCCCACGTTGTAGATGCTCCGCCGCATGGGCAGCGTGCTGTGATTGGTTGGCTCTCATAGGCAGCGTGCTGTGATTGGTTGACTCTCGCACGCAGCGTGCTGTGATTGGCTGACTCTCGCACGCAGCGTGCTGTGATTGGCTGCTGCCCTCCCCGTGAAGGCTCAGGATGCCCTGGCAATGCGGAGGCAGAGCAGCAAGGCGTGGGGGGCATCCTCACGCAGGAGCTGGCCTGCAGCGCAGGCCCCGTGACCCTGCCATGTGCCGCATCCCACCGAAGGGCCCGACACTGGGACATCAAGTGCGGAACCGCACACCAACGCCAAGGTGATTCCGATTTGACTCCTTGCAGGACCAGACTCTGAGAAACCTTGTACCGAATATTCCCTTGACCTTTCCAACGTGTGTGCGGACCCCCGGGGTCAGTACAGGTTAAGAAAGCGGCACCCGGCAGGTGCAGTGATGCTCTGCACAGATCGATGACGCCCAAATATGTACCTCGAGCCGCATCGTTCCCTGAATTTCAAACTCCGATGCCCACTGACTACCTGGCACCTCTCACCGGCCACTGAACGGGCACCGGAGATTGACAGGTCGAAGAGAACCGCCGTCCCCCTGCCCTGGGCGCTCCTTGACCCGGTCACTGCGGGCGGCCACTGCAGCCGGGGCTCCCTGCTCCTTCCTCCGGCCAGCAGCCCTCCCCTCCCGGCCGCGGGCGAGTCCCGCGCCTCCACGCCCCAGCCTATCACTGGCCGGCATCTGCACTTGTTTAACAAAACCAGACCTTCACCACCGCCACCTGGTAAGGGCTCTACCCGCCCCTCCCGGGCTGACACGCGTGCCATCAGCGGTCCCAGACAGTCCCCCCCAAAACCGCGTGGCAATTCAAGCACGTGGCAAAGGAGCTCCCCGAGTTTACCCGCCAAACCTGACCTCCGACTTACCAGACACGCGCGTGGCCGATGGCCGGCGTGGGTGTGTGAGCTCCACACTCAGCCTCCCTGTGGGCCGTTCCCGGAGGACGCGGGGCGCGGCGCTGCCTGACTCTCAGGCCCGATGAGAACCGCTCGGGCGGTCACGGGGCGCCGAATTTTAAAGCACAGAAACGTGTGAAGCCCACCAGCAGAGTGAGCCTGACGAGATGAAATTTTCCCACGTTGCTGGCCTCCGCTCCGCCCCCTGGGGGAGAACGCGATCCTGTCATTGCGACTGTAACAATGTTGGGTCGTTTCCTCCCGTTGTTGCATTACCACAGCGCGGGGCGCTCGGCTGCACCCGAGACCGACTGGTTGCCCCCAGTCCCGCCCCACCCCGCCCCTTTCGCTGCTTCACACCGTCTGTAGCCAGCGTCAGCCGGCTCCTGACTGGACATTTGTTCACCTTTGTAACATCGGATGAAGCAGAATGCTAAGGGGAGTTTTCTGTAACACTGATTTTACAACGAGCGGTTTGCAATGGATAATTTCATCGCATTGAGTATGGTGTTTGGGAATAGGCATGAGACTTGCCCGATTAGGTCTGCGTTTTACAGTGACAGTTCATTGAGGATTTAAAAAAATATATTTTTAAATACAAAATTAAAAAAATAACAGTCTATAAATTTGTACGTGGTTTTATAGTTTGCCAAAGGCCGTTGCCTGTATCACCTGATTTCTCATCGTGAGTGGGTGACAGGAGCAGGCGAGGAGCTGCGGTCCTGAGGGTGCCTGTTCTGTGGAGCCGCTGGACCGCGTGGCCCAGGGATGCACTCCACGCGTGACCTCGGCGTGTGACCTCTGCTGGTGTGCACTGCCCGCGCTTCGCTGAGAAGCACAACCTGCTCCGTCAGGTCTGGGTCCTGCTCCGCAATTAAATCTGTGACAAAGACTGTGCTTCACCCCGCCGGTGGGCAGAGTGGCCATTTCAGCAGCAACTGCCTTTCTTTGGGGGAGAAAATAAAACTAGGTGAAATGTATCAGGAAATACATCGATAGAAATCCCAGGTGGAGCTATGACTAGAACAACAGGACAAGGTTTAGGACAAAAGCAAGGTGGCGGGTGGTATTGCCTTGGGTCAGGGATGCTGTCTGTGAACAGGAGACGCACCCCAGGGAAATCCTGGGGACTGTGACTGTGCAAGAATTTAAAGACGTGCGGTGACAAAGGCCTATCAGGAAAGACACGTGCACCAGGGAGACAATGTTCGTGTGACACCCTGTTAACTCGGAGGTTCCCACACAGCACCACGGCTCGGCAAGCTGGGCGTCTCCCTGGGGACACGTGGAGCCCAGCCACCCCAGCCTCAGTCAGTCCCTGGCCCTGGTCATAGGGAGCCAGGTTCAGAGGCCACGGGAGGACGTGCAGGGGCCGGGGACGTGACTTGTCCAGTGCTGCCACCCTCTCCGGTGCCCTCAGTGAGGAGACGTGCATTCCCAGACCGGGGAGCAGGCGTGAGGTGTCCCCGGCACAGGGGTGACAGCTGTTCTGCTCCCCACGGGAGGCGCGTCAGGCCGGGAGGGGGGCTGGTGCGCAGGGACCCTGGCACTGGCTTACTCTCCCAGGGAGTGCCAGGGTCCCTCGAGATCAGCGCCCGGCCTGTCCCCCTGGTGGCTGGGCCTCAGCAGAGAGGAATCAGAGCCGATGGCAGGGCCCGCCATGTTCTCGAGCGTCAAGGGACCCAGGTCCCAGAAGAACCACTAGAGGCCCTGGTGGGGGCCGTTTCCCATCCCCGCCCAGCAGAAATGTCATCCCACCTCACCTGAGGACCCACCGCCGGTCAAGGACGCTGTGTCCCTCCCCACTTAACTCCCTTCCCCTGCTCTCGCCCCACCCTGGGGGCCAGAGACTGAAGTTCACACAGCTGGAGAGGAGGAGGAGGAGGAGGAGGAGGAAGGGCACACCGGCCACACCTCCTTTCCCAAGGAGGGCCCCCTCCACAGCAGCACAGACCGAGGGCTGACAGGCTCCGACGTGAGGCCAGGTGCCAGGTTTGGGCCATCGAACAAGGACGTGCACCTGCCAGGTCTGTGCCAGCTGCTCGCTCTGCTGCTGTCCGGGTCGGCACCGTTGGCATGCCGCGTGCACGCTCTATTCTGTGCGATCTAACTGTGACCGGAGACGGAGTCCCCTCCCCCATTTCCCGCCCCGGGCAGGGTGAGAAGGGCCTCCCAGGGATAAATGTGGAGAAAGAGGAGAGAAGCAAGCCCGAGCCCTGTCTGCTCCGTGTGCGGTTCATGCTGTGGCTGGCGGACGGAGGGCCTGTCTGCAGCTCCGGGAACCTGCCTCGCTGTCAGCGTTGCCGGTAAGGAATACAAACGACCAGCAGAGACAGGGAAGCATGCTCAGCCTGCAAGCAATCTCGAAAACGCCATTTAATACCAAGTGAGATTTCGTCGACTATTAGATTGGCAAAAATTGCTCACGCTAACGCTGTACAAAGTCCACGGAATTGCAGAGAGACAGGTTTTCATCCTGTTTCTACAGGACCGTAAATTGGCCTAGCCAGTTTAGAGGAGGATTTGTCAGAAAGTATCGGATTTTAAAAGGATGGGCCATTGGATCCGCAATTTTACAGTTAGGGATCTCTTTTAGATTAATCTCAATACACGTGTACCTAGGAGTGCCCATTTATTCACTCGGCCAACATCGGAGAGCATCTGTCATAGCTAAGGGCTGTGCCAGAAACCAGCAATACGCATCGCAGAATGAAAGACAGAGAAAACAAGGACGCGCCCTTTCCCTCCTGGCGTGTCCCTCCGTCCCTACGTCCGGGGCAGGAGAAGCACCATGGTGGTGCACCGTGGTGGTGCAGCAAACCAGCAGCCCATCACCGGAGCGCGCAGGGCAGGCCGAGGGACGCCCCCGCTTCGTGGGGCCCGCAGAACAGGAAGTGGGGGAGAAAAGGCATCTGTGGACCCCGGAACCGGTGAAAATCCTGTGTCTCTTCCACGCAGAAAAAGGCAGGCAGGGCTGAAAACTCACTTTCATCCAGACTTTAAAAATTTCAGCGAAGAACGTTTGCCCTCTGCTGGCTTATTTGGGAACGAGCCCAAAGCAACGCTGACCTGGAGGAGGAACGAACAGGACAGACAGACAGAACAGGGGCAGTGAGGAAGGACAGAGGGACAGACGGAGGGGGGAGGAAAGTGACGCTGGAGGGGCTGCACCCGAGCTCCGGCTGCTGCTGTGGACGGGGAATGCAGGCCGTGCAGACGCGACCCCATCCTGCCGTGCGCCAGCTCCATCCGCAGATGGTCCCCGGGACGGGGGCCGCTGACCCACCGCCTGTGGGCGGCTCTGAGTGTCACTGGGCAGCCGTAATTGCCACCGCGTTAATGGATGACGGCGTTTCCTTGTCTCATAAAAGATAAATTTGGTTCTGAAAATTGAACAAGAACTCCCCGACCTTGATTAGTTATTCATTAGTGCAGTTTAAGCTGATGGGCGCCTTCCAGTAAAGTGAGTCCATGTCTACTTCGTGGCCTCCGTCTGAGAGGCTGCAAGTGTGCGGAGAGTGTTCACATCTGCAGAGCCTCTGTGGGGACCAGGGACAGGCCCCAAAGTCCCGGCGGCCGGGCCGGCGACTCCCGGTGAGCGCAGGGCGTCAGGAACCGCGGGGCGACTTTTGCTACCCACCGTGGCCAGGGCTTTGCTCTGCAGAGAGCCCTTCCAGCTCCTTCCGCCCAGCGTGGGCGCAGCCAGGCTGGCTCTGTCCCCCTCCTGAGCTCCCTGGTTCTCCTGGGACAGGGGCTGCCCACGACTTGACCTGGAGAGGCCTGTCCCAGCTGCCTGCCGCAAGGGACAGGGTGCAGGGGAGAGGTACAACGGCTCAGAGGGCCTCCTTCTCTCAGCCTCTCCTTGGGGCGTTTCCTACCGACTTCCCAAGAGCAGGAACACCGTCGTCGGGGGCGGAGCTCAGCCTGCACAGGAACATCTGTTAGCTCCGCCCTAAATGGTTCTTCCACCCACCTGTGTGCATTTCTCTGGCTTTCCGCCATTCCCGTAGTCAAGGCGACAGTCTTCTGTCACCCGGGGGACACCGGTGGCCAGGGAGCCCGACTTTCTGCCTCTGCAGTGCCCCCTGCTGACTGTCTCAGCTGCTCTGAGCAACCCCGTGGGATGCGGCTCTCAGCCTGCCTCTTACCAGCAGCTGAGCTTGGAGGAAGTCACCCACCGTGGGGCCTGCAGCTTCTCTTTAGTCTAAAAACGGGACAGGCCTGTCTCATGGGCGTATTGTCAGCAACAGAAACACAAATGCACACACACTCATATACACACGTAAACAAACACACGTACATGTATGTAAGCACACCTAATTCCCATGCAGTTTGACTCATAGCGTTGGTCAAAATCAGCTGTCATTTCCCTGTCTTCCTAGTAGATGGCATTCAAAAATTTTCTAAACAGAGTAAGTAAAATGTGGTAATTAACTAGAAATAAAAACAAAATGTGAGTGGTGTGCAGAAAGCACCCGGAGAAAGTGCAGGCCCTGCCTGAGGAAGCTGACTGGTGAATGTTTCTTTTTGTTCACCTTTTTTTTTTTTTTTTTTTTGCGAGGTTACTCTTTAGAGAAACAGAGCCCCCTAGTGGAGAACACAAAGCTGCCAGGACAAGCCACCCCACACCCACACAATCCCAGAGAAACCGCTCCCCCTGGGGCGCATTCTGCATGTGGGGGGTGTGTCATCATGCGCATGCGCACACGCATTTGGAGGCGATGAACCCAGGTCGAGGCCCCTGTTAAAAGCGTTTAGCTGGAACTAGAAACCGGGTCCAGTCTCTGCGCTGCGGCCGCAGTGTGCGCCCTGCTGGTCCCACCGCTCATCCCCCCACCCCCACCCGCTCCTAGTGAGTTCGTCACCCCGGGAGACGCACCACCTTTCCTCCACGTGTGGCCAGGGCTTCACACACTGATAGAACCTCTCTCTGCTGTGTTGCCAGCTCAGCCCAGCCTCCCCCACCTTGGAGATGTCACTTGTCTCCTTCCCTGGGGTCTTCACTCCTACTTAGAGACATCCCATGGGCAGTGGTCACTCTCCCACCCAGTGGGGCTGCGGGCCCACCTTCGGGGGACTTCACTGCACACTCCTTAGAGACGCTGTGGGTGGATGGCTGGATGGATGAAGGATGAATGGAAGAATGATGGAATGGGTGGATGGATGGATGGATGATGGATGGACAGATGGATGGATGGATGGATGGTTGATGGGTAGTTGGATGGATAATGGATGGATGATGGATGGATGGATGGTTGATGGATGGATGATGGATGGACAGATGGATGGATGGATGGATGGTTGATGGGTAGTTGGATGGATAATGGATGGATGATGGATGGATA
>PVKU01013939.1:0-25761 GCA_004027475.1 Anoura caudifer
CACTCTGACTGGTGGTTCTATCCCCAGCCATTTTTGTGCCCCCTGCTGGTACTATTCTAACCCGTGAAGCCATTAAGGCCCTAGCAAATCACACTGCAATAGCCCTTAACCACAGCAGACATGCTACAGCCCTGGTTTCTGATGAGGTAACTGAAATAAGGAAAGTTGTGCTGCAGAATAGAATGGCATTAGACTTACTGCTGCCCCCCAAGGGGATTGCCTGTGCCATTCTGCACACCGAGTATTGTGTATCCATCCCTGATAATTCTCACAGTGTGTCCCAAGCCTCAACTGCCCTAGAAACTGAAATTAATCACATATCAGCCATAGCCTCTGACACTTTTACAACTTGGTAGAATTCTCTAAGTTCTTAGTGGCATTCCCTTCTCCTAGGTCTCTTTGGGTTTTGTCTTGCATTGTTGGTCTTGGGGACCTTTACTGAATTTGTGACATATGGATGCAATGTGCCAACATGCTCACCACACAGGTCCCCTATGAGAAGAATGTAACATGAAGAATGTGAGGTAGAGGAGCAATGTTAGGGTGGAATGTAGAATCGTGCTGGACATGGCTCCTCCAACCCCCATAATGGAAGGCTGGCTGGAGGGCCCCTAGCCAAAAGGAATGTGTATTGTTTTGGAAATGGACTGAAATTCCCTCCTTATCTCCTGTTGGGAGCAGCTTCTTGTCCTGTGACTGCTTTTTGACCATTTCTCTCTGCACATACACACTGAGGTAATGTAGTTTAGAGTTACGCAGAAGACACATGCCTGCTTTGTGTGGGACCCCTTAAAACAAGTCATGGACTCAAGGAGGTGTAGTACTGTTTCACCGATCTGCTGCCATCGGTGCTCCCTGTAATGTGAGTAATGAAGGTTATGTGTGCTCCATCCAGTGCTCCTTGAGATGTTTTTTGGCTTATCCGAGTGAGCAGTCAAGATCCATGGACTCGATCTTCTGTGTTACACATATAGTTTCAGGGCTTATGGGGTGAGGGTCCCATGCTATTGGCTGAGCCTCTGGTGCTAGGTTTCGATTAGTAGCTGTTCTTTCCTTTCCTTAAATGGGGGTTGGGGAGAAAGAAGTTTCAGTCCACAAGAGAGATTCCTGGTTGTGACCACAATGTTGTCTAGAAGCAGCAACAATAATCTAAGAAATTCACCTAGAGGAGGGAGGGCTGCCCCTCCCCAGAGGGACCAGGAATGAAGCATCTGGGCTCACCAGTTTGGACTGTGACTCAGCACCAGACTCCCTAGCCATCAAACTCCTCTGGATACATTACAGAAGAAAGCACTGGGTATTGTCAACTAGTGGGTGCCATAGTTTGGCTCTGTGACCAAAGCAACAAGTCAGTTGTAATAAAAGGCTCTGTCCATTTACCTTTGGGGAATATTTCAGCCCTTTTTTTCTTCACTTTTCCTCACCTGCAAAATAAGATTGCTAAAATCCCCACTTCATGGTATAACCTCACCCCTTTATAGCTTTTTTAAGCATATTTCTCTTATTCCCTTTTCCTTTACTTCTTAAAATAATGCCACAGAGATGCTGATACATATTTATTAACATAGAAGCCCATAACATAAATTGCTTCGTGAAAAAATACAGACTATAGAACAGCATTTATATTTGAACACTTTTATGTATACATATATATCTGGGTACATCAGTATAGGGAAACATCTAGAAGGATATTTATCAAAGGGTTGACAGTGGTCATATAAGGGTGGAAAATTTGTAGTTATTTGTACTGTCTTTTTTGTACTGTTTTATTGTTTGAAGATTTAACAATGAATTATACCACTTTCACAAAGAGAATAAAGCCATCAAAGAAATGTGCACTCACAAGAAATAGAGCCTTAGACAGCAAAGGTGATGAGCAATAAAGGTCAAAGGACAGGCCATCTTCCTCCACTGTGCTGTTATCTAAGACCCTTTGTGCTCCACCCTAAAAGAAAGCTGTTTTGTGGATTAATTCATGCAATTAGAGGCATCCTTCCCAGTCCTGCCATCACTTGACTCTGAATATAGCTAAGGATTCATTTAAGGCTGGGGTCTAGCACCTCACTGTAACTCAGAAGGGTCATCAGGTTCATCAGGAGCCTCTCCTGACCCCTCCTGCTCTGTATGTGTCAGCTCCTGCAGGGTGATTATCAGATTCTCAAACATCTGGGCCTTGTTGCTCTCATTGTCACAGGTTTCCTTCGAGTGACCCTCCTCGCCACAATATGAACAACGGATTGTGTATTTTCGCTTCCTGGCTTTACGCACATCTCCAGGACCACCATTCTTATACCCAGAACCACCACTGGTAGAAGGAGATTGAGCCTGGGAACTGTTGGGGGAATCAATGACTAGCACTTGATCCCGAGGTTTGGCCCTACCTCTGGGAGGAGGAGATCCTGAGAATGAAAGTGGAGGGTCCTGAGAATCCACCAGGATCACATCCTCATCTGAGTCATCCAGGGTGTCATCTACCTCTATCACATTGCAGTTAGCACTGCCAATCACTATCCGTAGGGAGCCCTGAAACGCCACTGGGCTGGTTGCCCTTTCCACCATTGACTCAGATCTCCTGGCCTGCTTTTGTTTGATAAAAGTGTCATCCCAATCCTCTTCCTCTCTTATCATTCTGATTAACTCTAGGAAACTAGGAAGATGCTCCCGATCATTTCCATACATCCTGAGGAGATGCTTCAGCCTGTAGCGCAGGTTCCCATTCAGCTCAGCTCCTAAAAGGAGCTGGTGCAGGCGACTCTGGTTTGCATCTTTCTCAGCTATGATCCCTGCCTGAATAGCGTTCTGGAGCTGCACCTCTAAACGGATCACATAAAGAGAGGCTTTCTCCCCTTGTGCCTGCAGAGTGTTTAAAAATTTACCATGAGCAGTCACACTGCTTTCAGACTCCCCAAACACTAATTTCATTGCATGCAAGAAATCTGCCACACTTAGGCTGGGGTTGGCTGCCTGGAGCAAACGCATGACCTCCCGGGCGGGGCCCCTAAGTGTTTTCAGCAAGCGCTTGAGCTTTTCCTCCTCAGACATAATCCAATCTGGCAGGACCCCATTGACTTGGTTGAGCCAGTTTTCAAAGGTTTCTTCCCCCTGAGCTGGTACCACCCTCCCTGAGAAGAACTTCATGTTCCTGTCTGCCATGTTGGCCATTAAAGGACCAAGACTCCTCCCCAGGGACCTCAGCATAGAATGGGCCCACGGTGGCAAGGGTACATTCTGCCTCCAGGTATTGCTGACGTGTGCAATGATGCTAGCCATGACCAACGATGATAGGGTATCTGAATATTAACAAGAAAGTTGGGCTTTTTGGAAAAGCCTAATCGGCAGGCGGGCCTTCCTCCTATCTCAGTAGGAACTGTAAAAAAGAAAAAAATAACAAGAAGGGAGTAATAAGGGATCAGAAAGGACGCACCTTTTTCTCTCTCCGTTCCTGAATATCCTGCAGTACATTTTATATCTACCTACTGCCCTAAAAATACCCTCCAGGAGACTGGCAATTACAATCTCATGGAGCCAGCCAGCGGGTGTCTCCGCGTTAGCAGGGAGCTTTTGAAAGCCACATCCATCCCTCCAGTCCTTCAAGAGGGATGGCAATTGTTGCTTCTAAGTGTAATACTGTATGGACCTGATGCTAGGCTGTCAAAATAGAACACAGTGGTCAGATTTGTGGGATTAAATAAAATCTCATTAACCTCATGGTCTCTGGTCTCAACCACCCTTCTTAAAATGTCTCTCTGCCCCCACCCCCATCCCTTATTTGTCGGATTCTTACACGAGCTCAGGGGCAAGCGCGCGCCTTTATTTCACTACCAGCCTTTGCAACTAGTGGCCACCATGAGAAAGTTGTCCACCGGGGGTCACCGATCCTGGACCTAGGGGCGTCAAGACTGCGCCACTGCGGAGGGCGGGGCAGGCAAAGGAAGGGTCAAAAACACCCTCATCCCTCATCCCGCCCCCTCACTTCCTCCCCAACCCTCGCTACCTCTGCTGTAGCCAAGCGGAAAATCCCCTCTCCCACCTTATGAATACAAGCCAAAGCGACCGGCGTCCCATTACATTTCCCCGGGGAAATCGTCAGCCTACCTGCTCTGCAATCAGACGCACAGAATTCAGGTTCGCATTTGGTTTTGATGGCCTGCCAACGAGAAAGGGAATAAGACTTGGACACGCACACCTACATATTCCTCCCCAGGAGGAGACGAGAGGGTACAAAGGGGTTCAAGACAGATAGCTTGTGATTCTCTCCCGGCCCCAGCCCCTGGCCTCCTGCGCCCCACAAGGAAACTCCCCTCTCAATCCAGGCAAATCCTATTCACTTGACAGCCTCCAGCGGCACCTCACCTCCTCACTCAACCCAGTCAGGCCACAGGAGCGCTTGCCTTCTGCCTCACAGTTCTCGATTTTCCAAGTGGGTAACCGCCCAGTGCTGGTGGGTCTTCCCTTCCTCTCTCCGTGCTGGGCAGTCGCGCCTGTTTTCTGCTCCGCGGGTGGGCAGCGAACGCTCCCGCGTGACAGCTCTGTGTGCCGCCTTCGGTCTACGAGATCCTGAAGGGGAAAATGATGGGCACCTCCTCCGCCACTGAGCGACCTGGGGCTGCCGGGACCGAGCTGCCCTGCACAGCCGCGCAGCTAGGGGGAGACGAATCCTAGCAGCACGGTTCCCACGGCAGCCTCGGATGCTTTTATCCTCTGTCCACTGAGACAGAAGAGTGTGACGTCCAGGTCGGCGTGGCCAATCATAGAGGCTGGGGCGGGGTGGCTCCCCTCACAGCCTGGAGCAGAAGCAAATTATACACGAGGATGAGGTGACTAGAGGGGGCGCAGTTCTACAGGACGTCAAGTGCAGCTTGGTTGCACCGCTTGGGAGAGTTTGTAACTCTTCCCTTCTCCCTCTCTGCTTTCGCTCATCTCCGCACCTTTGAGGCCAAGTGCATTAAACATGAAATGGAATCAAAAGCAAATAAACTGTAGAAGTACTTCACCTTTGTATAGTGGGAAGGGAGGAGGAAAACATCAGCGCTGTCTTTGTGCAAATAGGCTTGCACAGACAATTCTGACTGAAGGAGGTGACAGTATGTCCATTTAAGTGAGGGAACTTAGGCACCCAGTCTGTTAGTCACTCACTAAACAATGGATGCAAAGCTGGCTGCATCAGAATCATTTTGGGGAACCTGTTAGAAATGTAGATTCCTGGGCCCTGGCTGGCATGACTCAGTTGGTTGGATGTCCTCCAGCAAAGCAAAGGGTCATTGGTTTGATTCCCAGTCAGGGCACATGCCTGGGTTGCAGGCCTGGTCCCAGTTGGGCCATGTTCGAGAGGCAACTAACTGATGTTTCTCTCTCACATCAATATTTCTCTCCCTCTCTTTCTCCCTACCTTCCCAAATAAATAAATAATATATTTTTAAAAAGAAATGTAGATTCCTGGGCCTGGTCTCTGTGGCATTCTGATTTAGAAATAGGACTGGGAGTGTGGTTTTGACTTTAGATTTTTAACCAGCACTATAGCTGATTTTGATGTGTAAAGAAGATGATAAGTAAGTGTGCCTGCCTCCAACGTATCTTTTCACAGCGTATCTGTGGTGAAATGTATCTCCAGAGCAGATGTCCCTACCTGGCTCCATGATCTTCCTGAAATTGTACAGAAAAAGTTTGGATTCTGTAGGAGGCTGAATAATGGCCACCCAAATACATCAAGTCCTAATCCCTGGAACTTGTCAATGTTATCTTACAAAGTAAAACGGTCTTATCAGATGTGGTTATACTAAGGATTTTGACATAGGCAGATCATCCTGCATTATCTAAGTGGGCCCTAAACCCAATCATCAGTGTCATAAGAGAGCGGACAAGAGAAAACTGACACACAGAAAAGGAGAAAGGGATGTGAAGAGAGAAGCAGAGATTGGAGTGTGTGACCACAAGCAAAAGAATGCTGGTAGTCACCAGAAACTGGAAGAGGCAAGGAACAAAGTACAGCCCTGCTCACACCTTGAATTCAACCCAGAGAAACTGATATTGAACTTCTAGCCTCCGGAACTATAAAAGAAGAAAATTTCCTTGTTTTCAGCCACCAAGTTTGTGGTAATTTATCACTGCAGCCATTGGAAGCTAATATAGACTATATTTTTCTGAATCCATAGATTTGTAGATTTTTTTAGTAAAGATTTAATTTATTTATTTTTATAGAGAGTGGAAGGGAGGGAGAAAGAGAGGGAGAGAAACATTGATGTGTGAGAGATACATCAATCAGTTGCCTCTCATGTGCCTCCAACTGGGGACCTGGCCTGCAACCCAGGCACATGCCCTGACCAGTAATTGAACTGGCAACTTTTCAGTTCAGAGGCCAGCACTCAGTCCACTGAGCCACTCAAGTCAGGGCAGGTTTGTTGATTTTTTTTATTGGGTCAGTGTCCCAGAAATGATTACAAACCACTCCCCTACAATTTTTCTTCATTAATATCTTCCTCCTTCAATTTGTACATTAGGAAGGAGTGTGAGAAATGAAGAAACACACTTACAGCATTATTAGAAATAGCCAAAAAGTGGAAGCAACCCAAATGTCCATGTTGGTGGATAGATAAAAGGAAGTACTGATTTGTGCTACAACATCAATGAAACTTGAAAACATTATGCTCAGTGGAAAAAGCTAGTCACAAAAGACCACATATTGTATGATGCTGTTTATATGAAATGTTTAGACTAGTCAAGTCCATAGAGACAGAAAGTAGATTAATGGTTGCCAAGTGTTGGGGAAAAGGGAATGACTGCTACTGAGTATGAGGTTTATTTTTGAGGTAATGAAAATGTTCTAAAATTGACTGTGATGATGATTGCACAACTTGAAATGTATTTTGAAATCCACTGAATTGTATGCCTTAAAAGGATGACTATTATGTATGTGTACTGTATCACAATAAATTTTTTTTAAATGCTTCTGATATGGATCCATTTATATAAAGTTCAAATATAGTTGAGATTAAACTATATTGTTCAAGTAGGCATACAGAGATGATAAAACTAAAAGAAAACAAGGAAATATTACCATAAAAGTCAGCAGAGTGGTTACCCTGAGGGTGAGGGAGGACTTTTAACTGAGAGAGACTTACACAGGGCTTTCATGGTGCCCCAGTGTTTTATTTCTGACCTTAACTAATGGTAACAGAGGTGTTCTTTTTTCAAGTATTTCTTAAAATGTACATACATGCTTTGTGTACATTTCTGTACATCTGTTCTGTGTTCAAGAAATAATAAAATTTAATGGTGGAGACTTCCAGCCAAGATGGAGATGTAGGTAGATATACTTCACTTCCTTACACAACCAAAACAAGGACAACAACAAATTTATTTATTTTTATTTATTTTTTATTTTTTGCTACAACAAAATTAAAAGAACAACAACAATCAGAACTGCCAGAAAATCAAGCTGTATGGAAGTCCGACAACCAAGCAGGTAAAGAAACATTCATCCAGACTTGTAGGAGGGGCAGAGACAGGAAGCTCCGGCAGAGAGGATGTGTGGCAAGGAGGCAGCTGGCATACCAGTCGGTCTCACATTCATGTGCGGATAAGCTGGAACAACTGGAGAGCAAGACACACCATGCAAGCCAGGATTCTGGCATGGGAAATTAAAGCCTAAAATCCTCTGACTCTAAAAACCTGTTGGGGTTGTGGCAGCAGAAGAAACTCCCAGCCTCACAGGAGGGTCTGTTGGAGGGGCCCACAGGATCCTAAAACATACACAAGCCCACCTACCCAGAAGTCAGCACCTGAAAGATCACAATTCACTTGTGGGAAGCAAGGGAAGTGACTGAAAGCTGGTTGAGGGCTAAGCAAGTGGCATTTTTCCCTCTAGGACCCCTCCCCCACATACAGTCACACACTGCAGCAGTGGCTCTCCTAGCCCTGGCGAACACCTAAGGCCCTGCCCCTTACAACATAATCAATGTGCCAAGAAAAAGAAATATGGCCCAAATGAAAGAACAGATCTAAACCCCAGAAAAAGAACTAAGTGATGAGGAGATAGCCATCCTATCAGATGCAGAGTTCAAAACACTGGTAATCAGGATGTTCACAGAAATGGTTGAGTATGGTTGCAAAATAGAGGAAGAAGTGCAGGCTAAGCAAAGCAAAATGAAGAGGAATGTACAGGGAACCAACAGTGAAGGGAAAGAAATTGGAACTCAAGTCAACGATTTGGAGCAGAAGGAAGAAATAAACATTCAACCGGAACAGAATGAAGAAACAAGAATTCCAAAAAATGAGGAGAGGGTTAGGAACCTCCAAGACAACTTTAAACGTTCCAAAACCCAAATCATAAGGGTGCCAGAAGAAAAAGAGGAAGAGCAAGAAATTGAAAACTTATTTGAAGAAATATTGAAGGAGAACCTCCCCAATCCAGCAAAGGAAAAAGACTTCTAGGAAGTCCAGGAAGCCCAGAGAGTCCCCAAAGAAGTTGGACCCAAGGAAGCACACACCAAGGCACATTATAATTACATTAGCAAAGATTAAATATAAAGAGAGAATCTTAGAAGCAGCAGGAGAAAAGGAGAGAGTTACCTACAAAGGAGTTCCCACAAGACTATCAGTTGATTTCTCAAAAGAAACCTTGCAGGCAAGAAAGGGCTGGAAAGAAGTATTCCAAGTCATGAAAGGTATCCAAAATTACTCTATGCAGCAAAGCTCTTATTTAGAATGGATGGGGAGATAAAGTGCTTCACAGATAAGGTCAAGTTAAAGGAGTTCATTATCACCAAGCCTTATTACATGAAATTTTAAAGGGACTTATCTAAGAAAAAGAAGATCAAAACTATGAACAGTAAAATTACAACAAACTCACAACTATCAACAACTGAACCTAAAAAAAATAAATAAATAAGCAAACAACTAGAACAGGAAGAGATTAACAGAAATGGAGATCACCTGAAGGGTTATCAGTGGGGAGAGGGAGGAGGAGAATGGGGGAAAAGGTACAGGGAACAAGAAGCATAAATGGTAGGTACAAAATAGACAGAGGGAAGTTAAGAATAGTATAGGGAATGGAGAAGCCAAAGAACTTATATGTACAACCCATGGACATGAACTAGGGGAGGGATGAATGCTGGAGGAGGCATTGCAGGGTGGAGGAGGATAAAGGGGAGAAAAAAATGGGACAACTGTAACAGTTTAATCAATAAAATACACCTACAAATTTAATGGTGGAAAGCAGGGGAAGGGACTAGTCAAATAACAGGTATGAATGACCCATGGACATGGACAACAGTGTGGAGATTGACTGTGGGAGTGGGGGCTGGGCAGGGTGGAAGAAGGCAAAGGGAAAAAATTCGGACAACTGTAATAGAATAACAATAAACAAAGAAATGACAAAATTAAACTCATTCACTTGAGTTTATGTAGACTACACTGATTTGTAAAAATGTTGGACTGAGCCAGACTATTTATTCCAGATATTTAAAAAAGAGAGTTGCTAAATTAAGTGTCCATGAGATTAAAAGAGGGAGTAGGGGTAGAGAAGGAGTAGGGTAGAAAGGGAAGGAGATTTGACTTTCCTAAAAGTAGTAGTTCTTTGGTTTGGCTTAGCAAAACACTAAAAATTGGGTAATATTAGACACAATATAAGGTTATGATATTTTTCTTTGCATTTCTTAGCAAGAAAAATTTATTTTTCAACAATGGTATTCTATTAGAACTAATAACTTTGTATCAGCACAGTATACTTTGTATTAAAATAAAACATTATAGTTGAAAGCATTTAATGTATAGTTATATTGCTTTAAACATTCTGATTATTCAGTGGGACCTTACCATGGATTCCCAAAATAGTACCACTTAACAAAAATTGTTTTTTAGAAAATAATTATATTTAAGATAAATTGCCCAATTTGTATGTCTCACTAAAAAACCTCTTTGGAAAATATTGTTTTTGGAGTAATGTGTAAGATTGTAAGTAGTTGTTCACTTAATGTGTTAGCATAAGTTAATTTCTTTAAAAATGTTTATGTGGCCTTTTTTGCTGGTTATACATTTCATAAAGAATGTTCTATATTTGGCCCTGTCAACCAATATTAAGAGTAACCACTTCTGTATGTTTCATCAGTATTTGACTCTTAGATTTTACGTATTCACACTTTGACTCTCTGGGAGAGATAAAGAATAAATGCTGGTTCCCTGGTCAAAATTATAGTTGCCACATTCTTCTGCCTCAGTATTGCACTCATTAGAACTAAGTGAAAATGATGCATACTATAATTAAGGGCTGTGTTTTATACTTTTAAAAAGATGGGGTGATAGCGGTGAAGTACACAGGCTCACCAACCCAACAAAGTAGGTTTGAATTCTGCATCTACCACTTAGTTCTTAGTTTCTTAATCCTCCTGTGCCTCAGTTTCCACATCTGTAAACAGAGTTTATGATCACATGTAGCTCAAATGTCATTGTGAAGATTAAAGGAGATAATCCTTGTAAAGTGTTGAGAATGGTTTTTGACACATAAGTGCTCAATAACTATCATCTGTTATTATTTCTTCCTAGAGCACTTTATAAGGTACATTAAATTAATTTTGAGTCCCTCTTGTATGTACTGTCCTATTTTCCATTTGGGTAAGTACATGAAAATATTTCATTTTTAAACATCATTTTTTTAAAGATTTTATTTATTTTATCTTTAGAGGGGAAGGGAAGGAGAGAGGGAGAGAAATATCAATGTGTGGTTGCCTCTCGTGCGTCCCCTGCTGGGAACTGGCCTGCAGCCTAGGCATGTGCCCTGACTGGGAATTGAACCGCGATTTTTTGGTTCGCAGGCCCGCGCTCAATCCACTGAGCTACACCAGCCAGGGCTAAACATCTTCATTTTTGACTTTCCACTCTTTCAGACTGGTTCTGTCTCCTCGGTTAGCTTGAAGGATGTTGAAAGAAAGAAATATTTATTGAATGTTCCAATGTGCTAGGCATTGTCAGGTGCTTTTCATATACCAACTCCTTTACTTATCAAACCTATCCTGTGGATTGCTACAGTTAACAGAGAGTGAGATTCAGAGAGGTTAAGTAAGAAGCCTAAATTTGCACAGCTTGGAAGAAGTAAGGGCATGTTTCAACTAAAGGTCCATCTAACTCCAAAGCCCTTGCACTTCCCACTGCACTGTGTTGACATGGAGTTGAATATAACCATCAATCCACAGGGGATTCAAAATAATTTTGAAAGCAAACAGTTCTTTATTAAGGTATTTATATGTCTTAAGGTGGAAGAAGCATGTCCAAAAGCCTGGATGCTTTGTATACTTGGTAAGTTCATACAGTGCACATGTACCATTACAGAACAGACCTAAATCTCTTGTGGTTTGTAAATAGGTGTCCCTAAAAGTTGCTTTAATTGCAACAATCTAGCAGTTTGGCAAAATTTCTGAATGCAGTGGTAGGATTTTCAGGGGTGGAGTGTTTTACTGACAGAAGAGCACAGGCCACCAAATCCAAGGGAGCTCAGTGTCAAACTTCTTATGAGAGACCTGGCATCCAATATAGTTATTTCATTCACTCTTCTCCCTCTGCCTCCGGTCTCTCAGGAGAACACAGGAGAGCACTCACCCAGACCACCACCATAGAGGGGGCACAGCTAAATGTTCAAACACATCTGCACAACTGCAACACCTCAGGAAATACAGACTAGCCCCTCCCTGCTAGTCTGAATTGACTGAGGTAAATGAGGCCCAAGTAGCCCTTTGGGATATATTTACTGTGAAATCACAGTGCTGAGCACTTGGAAAAATCCTTGCTGACTGACTGATTGACTGGACTGCTGCAGCATAAACCGTATCGAGAGTAACAGAAGGAAGAGGGTGCAGTACAGAGGCATAAAGCAGGCCCACTTGGCACCAATCATGAGAAGAATAGCTAACATTCATTGAGGGCTTACTTACCATATTCTCAGAACTAGGCTTTACATGCACACCCTCAGCTTGATCTTGAAAGATTTAATGGCTACTTTTCTTGGGAAAAAATACATGTTGATGGCCCTGAACCTTAAGGTTTCTCATCTAGACTATAAAGCAAATCCTGCAGAAACTGACGTGGTTCTTGTTGGAGTTTCTGTTCCCAGGACTCTTCTAGGTCCAACTGAAACCAAAGCTTGAAATTGTGTGGCAAGGGACCCAACTGCCATAGCTGTGCCATGAGGCACAGCTGTGATTGATGTGGGCAGGGGAGAAGCTGGAGTCTGGTTCCTAAGGCCATCTGGAACATTCTGAGAGGTCAACTAAGGACTCCTACTGTTGATTGATTCCAACCTGCATGCACCAAGGCACTGAGGCTATCATATTTCTTTCACAATTACATCGTTGGGACACAGCAGCTATCATTAAAATCCAGGTAATCTCCTTTCAATGCTCCATGCCATTAAGGGAGCAGATGGAACAACTTGTCAAATGGCTTGTCTGAAGCTGCTCACCTGGGGCCCACAAATCCTTCCCCTCAGCCAACAGATTTTTCATAAAATATTGCTAATGTCTCTGGCTCACTGCCCTGTGCATGCTTACAACCTTAGATGCTGGAACCTTTTGCTAGGTTTAGAATCTTATGGTAGGCTTTCTCATACCACCCACCCCAATGCTTTCATTGTAATTCCATTACAGAAAGAAGTATTTGTGGAATAATTTAATGACTTCTAGTTTAAGTGCCCCCAAGTTCCATGAAAGCAGTTGGGATCAACTGTCTTCTCTGCTATATCCCCAATGCCTGGCACAAAGCAGATGCTAAATCAATGTTTGCCGAGGAATGAAAGAATGAACAAATGAACAAATGAGTAAGAGGGAAAAATAGAATCAGATAAATGTGGTCATTATTCCCAAGCCTTTGAAAAGTTGTCCATATGGAAGAGGGAAGATTTTTAATTATTTTTTTATTTTGAAATAATTTCAAAGTTACAGAATAGTTGCAACAATGCTACAAAGAATTCTCATATACTATTTATCCAGATCCAACCAATTTTAAATATTTTGGGATTTGTCTTATCACACTCTCTGTCACTACTTATATATTAAAGTTCATTTTTTCTGAACTATTTGTAGGTATGTTGCATACATCATGATATTTTTCTCTTTGATATTTCACACATAATTTCTAAGGACAAGGACAATCTCATGGATAACCATAGTACCATTATCAAATTCAGGAAATTAGACAGTGATACACTAGTGTAGTCTACAGTCCTTATTCCACTTTTGCCAACTGTAAGGGAAGACTTTTGTTCTGTTTGGTTCCTCAGGGCAGACAGAAGATCAACAGGTGAACATATGAGGATTATGATTTTGAGCCATACAATGTAAAAACTGATCTAAAAATTAGAATTTTCTACCAGTGAATGAAATAATCTTTCTCCAAAAACAGGTAACTCCATGTTTCTGGAGGTATTTGGGTAGAGGCTAGATTACCTGTTAGGAATGAACATAAGCTAAATAATAACCTTTTCTCTGTGTGCACTTCTGCAAACCAGGTGACTTACATGCAATGTACTGAGCTTTATTCTTTTTCACTTACCATTTCTAATGTCATGGTTGGCCCTTTGTATAGTTGGAATAACCAGCCTTTTCCACGGCATGGTGTCAAAGCAACCTCAATGTTCCATCAGCCTGTATTTCCTCTGACATGTTTTATAAACAGGTCAGCCCTGAAATAATAATACTAACATGTATTAGGTACTTATTATGGGCCAGGAACTGGTTCAAATGCTTTGCAAGTGTAACTCATCATGTCTCCAAAAACCCTAGGATGCAGTTATTATTATTACCCCCACTTTACTAATGAAGAATCTGAAGAGTTCGATATGTTGATTTGTTTCAGGTCCAACTCATTAGAATATTTAAGACATAATGTTCTAGTTGAAGTGAATGTATATAGAGATTTTAAACGTGTTCAATTCTTTAAAAAAAGAAAAATTAAAGAAACCAAAACAATATTTCAAGGCTCCAAGAAAATTACTATTTCTTTACCTATTAATATGTATTCTTTTCCAAAAAGGGCAGTCTAATTTGGAGTTATTTTTTCAGTTCTCTACTTCTATGTGTCCTGATTTTTGTTGTCATTGTTGTAATTGTTATTTTTATTTAAAATACATACTTTTGACCCTGGCTAGGTAGCTCAGTTGGTTACAGAAGGGTCATTCTGATACACCAAGGTTGTGAGTTCAATCCCAGGTCATGGCACATACAAGAATCAACCAATGAATGTTTCAATAAATGGGAAAACAAATAGGTGTTTCTCTCTCTCTCTCTCTCTCTCTCTCTCTCTCTCTCTCTCATCATTTTTTTAAAAAGACGCATACTTTTCATTTTAATGGACCTGCCAATTCAGGATTAAAGATTCTCCTATGGACTGTCTGTGTAAAGCTGTTGAATCTCCCTACTGCACTATCAGCCTAGAAGACAAAGGAACCTGGAGGACGGCTCCTTTTTTCTCTAGTCTTGTGTGTTTCATATATTTCAGAGCAGTTAACTCCTAGTTAATTCCTATGAATTCTTCAAATTTCAGCTTAAATGTCACATTCTCAGAAAAGTTTTTGCTGCCCTTCAAGACTAGGTCAGATTATCCTGTTAACACGCCCTCACTGTGTCATACATAACCTTTACTTCATAGCAATTATCACATTTCATATGATTATTTTTGTTTTTACAGTTACTCTGTAATGCAATTTTTAGGGGGCTCCCTTTTGTCTTTGCTCCCCAATGTATCTTCAATATGTACTTAGCACACTGTGGCCACTCAATAAATATTTGTTGAGTGACTGAACAAAAATATGAAGATACAGTTCCACTCCAGAAAAGGGGGTTGACAAAGAACACATCAGTAAGTAAGTGGTGCATCTGGAGGCAAAGTGTTAGAGCTCTAGTATCAAAGTCAGAGCTAGCCAGTGATTCAGTCAAAATGAGCGCATCCAGCAGGGAGCTGTGCTTCAGGTCAGACCCTTTCTCAGTAGCTGAAGGGCAGCATGAGCAGCATGAAATATCTGAATTCAGCCCTGCGATGCATAGCTGACCCGAAGTCGTCTTCTGTCAAGGGTTAAACCATTCTATAAAGAAAGGATACTTCGGAACACGTGCACCTATGGTTTCCTTCATTGGGGACAGAAAAATACAGCTAGGCTAAAAAGAGTTCAAGGAAGAGCTATAAAAGGCTTTTTAGAGGAGGGATCACGCTCCAAAATAATGTGTCATCTCGCTAAGTGGATTTCACAATGCTACCATTACAATTCTTACACGCAGCCCCCAGGTGGCAGCAGTGTGTTATTCTTGAGTTGGAAGTTCCTAATGATTGCTCCATCCCGACAATGTCTCAATTGCAACCCCCTGACTGCCCCATAGCCGACTTAGATTTGGGGGCTTCTTCATCCTGTCCCGAAGGTTTGTAATGGGGCTTCTTATGGGAGTGACTCCATTTGTCTTTTCCTGGTAGCTGGCTCCCACAACCCTGACTCTTGAAATTGTTGTCTCATTGCCACCCCTGAGTGCCTCCCAATCCTATTGGAAATCATGACCCCAATGGTTCCCTCTAACGATTCATGGCCAGCAGGTCCAAAACAAAATTTGTATCTCTCATCCACCTCATCCCCAACCACCGCTCAAGCTTCGTTTCTGTATATCATCTTAAACATCTCTTATCCATCCATCAAGTCATGGTGAAGCTACTCTAAAATATTCCAGATCTGCACCCTTCTCTCCAATTTGTCTGACACAGGAGATTCTTACCACCTCCTGACTAAGTTCCTGACCCATGTACTCAACTCCATCATCTTCCTTTCATGATCCATCCTGCCACCAAAATCTGTGTTTTTACTCAAATTCTTCCAAGGACAACAATTCCCCCCTCCTATTAATCTAGTCACATTCTACTCACACTTCAAGGTGCAAGTCAACAAGCACCATCTTCGAGAAATTTTTCTGGGACATCCGGCCAAGATGGAGGCATAGGTGGACACACTGTGCCTCCTCACACAACCAAATTAAGGACAACAAAGATTTAGAAACAATAAAACAACTAGAACTGATAGAAAATGGAACTGAACGGAAGTCCAACAACCATTCATCCAGACCAGTAAGAGGGGCGGAGTCGTGGCAGGAAAAAGTGGAGTTTGGCGGACCCAGGCATGCAGGCAGCAGCAGCTGGCAGATCCCAGGCATGCATGTGGAGGCTAGCAGACCCCAGGCACACAGGTGGTGGTTGGTGGACCCCAGGCACGGGGTGGCAATGGTGCAGACCCAGTGAGGCTGCGCAAGGAGGCTATCTGACCAGGTGGTCCCACATTCGCCTGCAGATAATCCAGGTGAAGGGGCTAGAATCTGAGAGAGAGCAGAGCAAGCACCATTGTTCCCTCTCAGACCCAGCCCCCACATACAGCATCACAACCCAGAGACTGGGCTGCCCCGCCCTGGGGAACACCTAAGGCTCCGCCCCCCACTACATAACAGCTGCACCAGACCAAAAAAAAATGGCTCAAACAGGAGAACAAATCAAAGTCCCAGAGCCAATTCATCTAAGCGACCAAGAGATAACCAACCTATCAGATGCACAGTTCAAAGACCTGGTGATCAGGATGCTCACAGAATTGGTTGAATTTGCTCACAAATTAGATGAACAAATGGAGGTTACAATAAGTGAAGTGAAGGAAAACACACAGGGAACCAATAGATGTGGGAGGAAAACTGGGACTCAAATCAATGGAGTGGGCCAGAAGGAAGAAAGAAACAACCAAACAGAAAAGAAGGAAGAAACAAGAATTCAAAAATAAATGAGGAGAGGCTTAGGAACCTCCAGGTCATCTTTAAACATCTCAACATCCAAATTATAGGGGTACCAGAAGGGGAAGAGGAAGAGCAATAAGTACAAAACTTATTTGAACAAATAATAAAGGAGAACTTCCCCAATCTGGCAAAGGAATAGACTTCCAGGAAGTCCAGGAAGCTCAGAGAGTCCCAAAGAAGATGGACCCAAGGAGGAACACACTAAGGCACACCATCATTACATTAGCCAAGATTAAAATGAAGGAGAGAATTCTAGAAGCAGCAAGGGATAAGGGGACAGTCACCTACAAAGGAGTTCCCATCAGACTGTCAGCTGATTTCTCAAAAGAGACCTTCCAGGCAAGAAGGGGCTGGAAAGAAGTATTTGAAGTCTTGAAAGGCAAGGACCTACATCCAAGATTGCTCTATCCAGCGAAGCTGTCATTTAGAATGGAAGGGAAGAGAAAGTGCTTCTCAGATAAGGTCAAGTTCAAGGAGTTCATCATCACCAAGCCCTTATTATATGAAATGTTAAAGGGACTTATCTAAGAAAAAGAAGATAAAAATAGGACAGTAAAAAGACAGCAAACTCACAGGTATTAATAACCACACCCAAAACAAAAGCAAACTAAGCAAACAGCTAGACCAGGAACAGAAACACAGAAATGGATATCACATGGAAGGTCAGCAACAGGGGAGTGGGAGGAGGAGAGAGGGGGAAAGGTACAGGGAATAAGTAGCATAGATGGTGGGTAGAAAATAGGCAGGGGAAGGGCAAGAAGAGTGTGGGAAAAGTAGAAGCTAAAGAACTTATGACACATGGACATGAACTAAAGGGGGGAGTGTGGGTGGGAGGGGGTGTGCAGGGTGGAGGGAAATGATGGGGGAGAAATGGGACAACTGTAATAGCATAATCAATAAAATATATTTTTTTAAAAAAGAAATTTTTCTGGGTTTCCTCTCAGCTGCAAAACTCCCATCATTCTTTCCACTGCCTATCTATAGCACTTTATTTGGAGCCTTTACAGCTCTTATTTTTGACATTGTGCCTGAGATTATTGGTTATTTATAGGCATGAATATATCCTTTATCGCATAGGCCGGGATGGCAATATGTGGCACAAATGCTCTAAGTCATCTTCCACCAGTTCTCAATGAGAGACATCACTAATAGATCTTAGCTGTCTCCCCACTGAGCACAAAATCAATCTCAAAATCTCCTATTTTAGGTTTTTATTTATTTATTTTCAGAAAGGGGGGAGGGTAGGGAGAAAGAAAGGGAGAGAAATGGATGTGCTAGAGATACATTGATCGGTTGCCACTCACACACCCCCAACCAGGGACCTGGCCCACAAGCTAGGCATGTGTCCTGACCAGGAATCAAACTGCAAGCTTTCTGTTTGCACACCAGAGCTCAACCCCCTGAACCATACCAGTCAGGGCTCAAAATCCTTCGTGAAAGACTACACCAGGCAAACCTAGTTCACAAGATGAAACAAATTTTTCATCCCTGCCCTGGACTATAAGAAACAATAAGACAGAAAATGCCCTACCTTCTTTGAATTCATCACAGCATCTTGCACATAATCTATACTCATTTGAAAGCTTCTAGCCCTGGCTGGTGTGGCTCAGTGGATTGAGTGCCAGCCTGCAAACCAAAGGGTCCCTGGTTCAATTCCCAGTCAGGGCACATGCATAGGTTGTGGGCCAAGTCCCCAGTGTGGGGCACGCTGGAGGCAACCACACATTGATGTTTCCCTCCCTCTCTTTTCCCTTCCATTCCCCTCTCTTTAAAAACAAGTAAAATATTTTAAAAAGATAAATAAAGGCTTCTTGAATGAATAAATTAAGAAGTAAACTGCAGTAGAGCAGACCCTGGAAGTACAAATGCCCCTCCCAGATTCCAATACATCCACTATATCTTGCTGGTGATACTCATATGGTGTATTTCAATATTTCCCAATCATATTCAAGGCAGCAACTTACCAAAAGCTGCATGACAGAGTGTATAATCAGCAGGATTTAACCTGACATAATGTTTCTCAACCTAACATTCAGACTCATAAGCCTGTTTCTCCACCCTGCTTTCAAATTTTTAGTGCATTAAGAAATATCATAAAGGAGTTGCACCATTTGGTCTTAATTAACCCATGTTGAAGTGCTCTGTCAGTATCACGTTTCCAATGTGTAATGTCGGTCCTTATTGTGAGGGGAAAAATGATACAACACGAAAATGCTTTGTACTGCCATTGGCAAAAACATTCGTAGGCATATTACAAGTTGACATTTGATTGTGTGTGTGTGTGTGTGTGTGTGTGTGTGTGTGTGTGTGCATGTGCATGCACATGCGCAGGGTTTTTTCCCTAGGAAAACCATGTATTGGTTGTGTAAAAATTTTCAAATTTCAAGGCTAAACTTGACTTTTCACTTTTTTCACAGTTGTCTTACTATTCTTATAAAGAATTTCCACAGTCCAATTATACTCAACTAATGTTTATCCACAGCAATCTAGAAGAGGGAAAACCTACTTTGTGGTGACAGGACCATATTCATTACTAGATGCCAATGTAGCATAGTTTTGAAGACCAAACAATTGTTTACTTCCAAGTCCTCAATCCTTTATATCACAAAGTATCGGTATCTAAAAATCTACCATGAGCCTTGTTAGATCTTAATTAGAACAAATTGCAGAAGAAAAACATTTATCAGACAATTGGGGAAATATGAACACTGGATTTTGATGACATTAAGTAATTATGTCAATGTTTGAAAGTGTGATATGGTACTGCAGTTTGTTTGTTTGTTTGTTTGTTTGTTTGTTTTTAATAAAAAGGGCCCTTAGTTTTTAGCGATGTACACTGAAGTATTTTCAGGTGAAATGATACAATGTCTGAGATTTGCTTCAAAATCATTCACTGTTTGGGGGATAGAGAACGGGTGGAGATATAAATGAAACAAGATTGACCACATTGATAACCATTGCAGCAGGATGATGGGTTTGTGGTTGGTCATTCACTGCAACAGTCTCTCTACTTTTGTATTTGAACTTTTCATAATAAAGTATTTTCCAAAGTCCACTATGAAAGTGGTTGTATGGTTTGGGGAGGCCCCTTGTACTGTGAATTTTATCCAAGAATAATAATCCACCAACATCATCGCTTTCCTTGGCCACATTAGCAAGCATGAACGTGTCAAAAGTGTTATAAGGAAGCAGAGGCCAAAAGGAAGAAGAAATGAGTCAGACAAGTCCGAGAAGAGAGGAAGTTCAGAAACTCCTGGAACATGGTCTCTGGCCAGAGTGGATAAGCTATGGCCAACCACTGAAAGAGAGTGTCTGGGGTTTGTAGCAGGTAAAACAAAGTGGTAGATTATCAACAGGGAAGGCATCTTTTGTACACATGTTTGTGGGGGTTACTGGGGAACAGCTTAAATGGCAAAGCTGTAAAACAAATTCATCTTTTTTTTCAAGATTTTATTTTATTTCTTTTTAAACAGAGGGGAAGAGAGGGAGAAAGAGAGGGAGGGAAACATCAATGTGTGATTGCTTTTCATGTGCCCCCACCTGCAGACCTAGCCCAAAACCCAGGCATGTGCCCTGACTGGGAATCCAAAAGACAACCAATCCTTTGGTTCACAGGCCAGTGCTCAGTCCACTGAGCCACACCAGCCAGGCTGAAATTCATCTTTATTTCCCTTCTAGAGACATCATGGAGAGAAGACATTTAGAATTCATTCTTTGTCCAATTCTTAAGTCAATTAACTCATAAATTATTTTCTGTTTTGTCCATATTTTCAAATCTACAAATCTTGGATCAGCAGCTGTTTTTCTATGTCTGCTTCTATTATCTTTTTCAAAAATTACCATTTTATGGATTTTCAATGTTAGACCTGAAGACCACACAGTATTTTTTCCGTAAGTGAGAAAAAAATGAAACTAAGAGGAAGGAATTGACTCACCCAGCATTATATAGTGCAGGCATATGACAGACACTTAAGAAATACCTGTTGAATCCAGGATTGATACATGCTAGTACGACCCTACCGAGAAATTACAGCTGGAATCAGACCTCATTGGTTGCTGCCCATGTCATATAATTTTAATATCACTCCTGGCTGGGAAAAAATGAACAAATAGTGCTTGCTTTGGCAGCACATATACTAAAAAGAGAGACCTTCTTCCTCTATAATTCTGGTTCTGGTTTCTATGGGGCCCTACTTGCAGGCAGCAGCTCTTGGCTGTAAAGCTCACAGCTAATCCAGGCCTCCTCTTGGGGGGCTGAGATTTATCGATTCGTCTGTTTGCCTCCTCAGTGGCCCTACATACTGGCCAACCTTATTTTAGGCTGCGTGGCACAGTGTACATTAATCCTCATAGGTTAAAGTTTCGCACTGCTCTCTCATCCTGAAAAAAATGGCTACTTTGGGTTCCAAAATAGCTGTTGTACTGTCAGGGAGCAGCTTTCCAGCATTATTTTTCCAGTTTTTATCTACCCCAATGGTGAGGGGAGAGAGTGGATCTGTTTTTTTTTTTTCCTGACAACTTCAAAAAAAAAAAAAAAGGAAAGAAAAAATGACTTTTGATTTTAAGATTTCAGATGCATAACTAAAAGTTGTAATTCACATTCTAATGTTCTAATATTGCTAACTAAATTTATAGCACAACATTTTTCCTAAAAACAGTACAGTTGGCCCTGGCTGGTGTAACTCCATAGATTGAGCTTGAGCTGTGAACCAAGGGGTTGCTAGTTCGATTCCCAGTCAGGGCACATGTCTGGGTTGCAAGCTGGGTCCCCAGTGGGGACCACATGAGAGGCAACCACACACTGATGTTTCTCTCCCTATCTTTCTTGTCCCTTCCTCTATCTCTAAAAATAAATAAAATCTTTAAAAAACAGTACAATTGAAAAATACCATTTCATTACAAATTTAATATGAAGAAAGTGAATAGTATAATACTGTAAAAGCCAGGTATACCGTTGCCACCAAAACTCATTTTGACATAAGAAGGAAGAAGAAACTGTGTGTAACCACGGGTGCCATTTATTTTTTATTTTATTTTTAAAGATTGTATTTGTTTTTTAGAGAGGGAGAATGGAGAAAGAAAGAGAGGGAGAGAAATATCAGTGTGAGAGAGAAACATCACATCAATCAGTTGCCTCTTGCAGGCCCGCAGCACAAGCCTGTGCGCTGACTGAGAATCGAACTGGTGACCTTCTGGTTTGAAGGACAATGCCCAATCCACTGAACCATACCACTCAGGGTCACAGCTACTGTTTATTAAAGTTCACTTTAAATGGTTTACTTCACTGGTATCACACAATAACCCATAGGTAGGTCTTTTTATCACCATTTTACAGATAAGAACTGAGGCTCATGTTAAGGAAACCTTCCACAAAGTAGAATATAAAGGCAATGAAATGAAGCATGAGAGAAACATATGAAAATTAAAGAATCAGCCCACAATATCCAATATTCAGCTAATAGAAGTTCTAAACTTAGAGAAAATAGAAGGGATAATATTACATAAGAAATAATATAAGATAATATCTCAAAAGTAAAGGATCCGTTTTTAAGGTGAAAGGTCTCACAAAAAGCTCAGTACGGTAAATAGAAGAAGATGCACAAGAAGGAGTATCACTGTTAAATTTTAAAACACTATAGACCACCGTGGCTGGTGTGACTCAGGAGATTGAGTGCTGGCCTGTGTACCAAAGGATCGCCAGTTCAACTCCCAGTCAGGGCACATGCTTGGATTGCAGGCCATGTCCCCAGTAGGGGGCAATCGAGAGGCAACAACACATTGATGTTTCTCTTCCTCTCGTTCTCCCTCCCTTCCCCTCTCTAAAAATAAATAAATAGCCCTAGCTGGTGTGGCTCAGTGGATTGAGTGCCAGCCTTCGAACCAAAGGGCCACTGATTCACTTCCCAGTCAGGTCACATGCCTAGGTTTTGGACTAGGTCCCCCGTGGCGGGTGCGTGAAAGGCAACCACACATTGATGTTTCTGTCCCTTTCTTTCTCCTTCCCTTCCCCTCTGTCCAAAAATAAATAAAATAAAATCTTTTAAAAGAAAGAAAGAGAGAGAGAGAAAAAAGATAAATACAATTTTTTAAAACATTATACTCCAAAGGAAAACCTTTACAGCTTGCAGAAAGAAAGTTACACACAGGAAACTGGAAATCAATATGGAATCAGCCTTCTCAAAAAGCAACACCAGAAGCAAGAACATATTGAAATAATGTCTTCAAAATACTGAAAGGAAATTAAGGAAATTATTTCTAGGTAGGAATTCTTCACCTAGTGAAAATTTTAACCATATGTGAAGATATATTTAGACTTCAAGGGTTTTGTTAAAATTATCTCCCATGCAATCTTCCTAAGGAAGTTAGTGCAGGGAGTCATCAAACAGAACTACAACATTAAAACAAGAAAGAAGAAAACATGAGATCTAGGAAAGAGAATCTAACACAGAAGGGAAGCTAGGGGAATTCCCAGGAAGGCAGCTGGGTTGCAGGTCAAAAGGGCAACCACTTCAGAATGGATCAGAGGGGTGAGGGTTGTCTCAAAGATAAAGAAGTGGAACCCATAGGTTGACTAATATATTTGACCACACTAAGTGGAGGTTTATGATTCTCTCACAAAGTTTGGGGTTGAACTCATGACAAGTACATAGAAAAACAAATGAAACCACAAAAGAGAAAATTTGGGGAAAATAAATAAAAGAAATATAATAAATGGTACTTTACATGGATCAACTGTGAGGAATAATTATATTCTATAATGCAAATATTGAATATTTTAAAATATATTTCATTGACTATGCTGTTACAGTTGTCCCATTTTTCACCCTTTGTTCCCCTCTGCCCTGCAACTCTCTCCCACCTGCATTCCCCACTTCTTGGTTCATATCCATGGGTTGGACAGATAAGTTCTTTGGCTTCTCTATTTCACATACTATTCTTAACATCCCCATGTCTATTTTGTACAGGTCGTTTATGTTTCTTGTGCTTCTTATTTCCTGAACTTCTCCCCATTCTCCCCCACCACCTCCCCACTGATAACCCTCCACGTGATTTCCATTTCTGTGATTCTGTTACTGTTGTAGTTGTTTGCTTAGTTTGTTTTGGTTTGGGTTTTTTTTTTTTTAAGTTCATTTGTTGATAGTTATGAGTTTGTTGCCATTTTACTGCTCATAGTTTTATCTTCTTCTTCTTAGATAAGTCCCTTTAACATTTCATATAATAAGGCTTTGTGATGATAAACTCCTTTAACTTGACCTTATCTGGGAAGAACTTTATCTGTCCTTCCACTTTAAATAAACGCTTTACTGGATAGAATAATCCTGGATGTAGGTCCTTGCCTTTCATGACTTGGAATACCTCTTTCCAGCCCCTTCTTGGCTGTAAGGTTTCTTTTGAGAAATCAGCTGATAGTCTAATGGGAGCTCCTTTGTAGGTAACTATCTCCTTTCTCTTGCTGCTTTTAAGATTCTCTCCTTATCTTTAATCTTGTGTATGTAATCATGATGTGTCTTGGTGTGTGCTTCCTTGGGTCCAACTTCTTTGGGACTCTCTGGGCTTCCTGGATTTCCTAGAAGTCTATTTCCTTTGCCGGACCGGGAAAGTTCTCCTTCATTATTTTTTCAAATAAGTTTTCTCTTTCTTGTTCTTCCTCTTCTCCTCTGGAACCCCTGTGATTCAAATGTTGGAATATTTAAAGTTGTCCTGGAGGTTCCTAAGCCTTTCCTCATTTTTTTTTAATTCTTGTTTCTTCATTCTGTTCCAGTTGAATGTTTGTTTCTTCTTTCTGGTCCAAACCATTGATTTGATTCCTGGTTTCCTTCCCTTCACTGTTGATTCCTTGTACATTTCTCTTCATTTCACTTTGCATAGCCTTCATTGTGTCCTCCATTTTGCAACCATACTCAACCATTTCTGTGAGCATCTTGAATACCAGTGTTTTGAACTCTGCATCTGATAGGTTGGCTATCTCTTTGTCACTTTGTTCTTTTTCTGGAACTTTAATCTGTTCTTTCATTTGGGCCATATTTTTTTTTTTGTCTTGATGCGGCTGTTTCTTTGTAAGGGGCAGAGCTTTAGGTATTCACCAGGGCAGGGCAACCCACATCACTGTGTTGTGCAGTATGTGGGAAAGGGGTCCGAGAGGAAACAATGCTGCTTGTCTGGCTCCTGGCCAGCTTTCAGTCACTTCCTCCTCTACACACAAGCAAATTGGGCCCTTCTGGTGCTGATTCCTACGTGGGTGGGTTTGTGTAAATCTTAGGATCCAGTGAGTCTCTCCAATGAACTCTTCTGTAAATCTGGGATTTTCTCCCACCACTGCAAGCCCCACAGGTTTTTATAGCCCGAAGTTTTGAGGCTTTCTTTGCCTGTGCTGGAATCCTGGGTTATGTAGTCTATCTCACTCCCAGTTGTTTTCCCAGTTATCCACAGGAAAATGTGGGACCTCCTGGTCCTCTAGGTGCTGCCTTGCTGTGTGTCCTCTCTGCACCAGCTCCCCATTTCCACCCCTCCTACCCATCTGAATGAATGTTAATTCTTTAATTTCTTGGTTGTCAAACTTCCATACAGTTCAATTTTCTAGCAGTTCTGCTTATTTTTTGTTTATAAATTTGTTGTTGTCCTTCTTTTGGTTGTTGATAGTTGTGAGTAGACTGTATCTACTTAAGCCTCCATCTTGGCCAGAAGTCTCAAACATTGAATATTTTATTTTTACTTTTTTTTTTTTTTCAGTTTGGAGTGCAAAGTGTTTTTTTTAGGTCATCAATAATTATTTTGAAAATCTAGATTCTTTCAATATTTGCTGCACATATGCCATTCTTAACATGTTGTCATAATGCTTTTGCCAATAAGCCATTCTTCATTTTAGCATTTTCATTATACATTCGGCTTTTTTTTTAATTAAATTTTATTTTAATTGTTGTTCTTATACAGTCTTCTGTTTTCTACTCCCATCCCGTCCCTCCGCCCC
>PVKU01013940.1:0-25769 GCA_004027475.1 Anoura caudifer
AAGAAGAAGAAGAAGAAGAAGAAGAAGGAGAAGGAGGAGGAGGAGGAGGAGGAAACGGAGAAAGAGAGGAACATAAGTATAAGGAATAAAATGGCAATAAATACCTATCAATAATAACTTAAAATGTACATAGATTAAACATTTTGATACAAAGACAAAGGTAGCTGAATGGATGAAAAACATGGCCCATATATATGTTGTCTACATGAGACCCACCTCAGAACAAAAGGTATACACAGACTGAAAGTGAAGGGATGAAAAGATATATTCCATGCAAATGGAAACAACAAAATAAAGCCATGGTAACAATACTTATATCTGACAAAACAGACTTCAGAACAAAGGCCAAAACAAGAAACAAAGAAATATATTAAATAATACTAAATAGGTCATTCCAACAAGAAGATACAACCTTGTAAATATAAATGTACTCAACATAGGAGCACTGAAATACATATTTAAAATCTTCATGGACATAAAAGAAGAGATTAACCATAACAGTCATAGTAGGAAATTTTAACAACCCATTGATATCAATGAATAGATTTTTCAGAAAAAAAAATCAATGAGTCAACAGTGACTTTAAATTACACACTAAACCAGATGGATTTAATTGACATTTACAAAACATTCATCCCAAAACAGCAGACTACATTGTTTTCACATGCACATGAAGGATTCTTAAGAATAAACCATTTTTTAGGTCACAAAACAAGTCTCACTAAATTCAAGAAGACTGAAATCATATCAAACATCTTCTCTGAACACCATAAATTAATCACAGAAAAAAATTGAAAAACACACAAATGCATGGAACCTAAAGAGCATATTAGCAAACAATGAATGGGTTAACAATAAAATCAAGGAAGAAATAAAAAGTTACCTTGAGACAAATAAAAATAAAGAACAACCAAAAATCTATGGGATATAGTAGAAGCAATACTAAGGAGGAAATTCATAGTATTACAGGCCTACATCAAGAAGCAAAAAAATTCTCAGATAAAAATATCAAACACTGCACCTAATAGAGTAAGAAAAAGAACAACAAACAGGGACTTCGGTGAAGATGAAGGCATAGGTGGACATGCTGTGGCTCCTCTCACAACCAAGATTAAGGACAACAAAAATATAGAACCAAAAAAAACCCCAATAGAACAGATAGAGGATTGAGCTGTATGGAAGTCCGACAACAATTCACCCAGACCAGTAAGAGGGGCAGAGTCGATGGCTGGCACAGAGTGGTCGCAGCTAGAAGAAGCAGTAGCTGGTGGTCCCAGGCACACAGGCGTTGGTTACTGAGCTCAGGGAGGCAATGAGCAGACCAAGCAAGGCACACAGAGCAGCTGACCACAGTCACACATTCGAGCTCAAATAAACCAGGCAAAAATGAGCAGTGAGACAGACTGCGCAGCGCAGGGTCCCAGCACTGGGAATAAAGCATAAAAAGCACCTATTGAGAACACTTAGGAGAGTTGGGGTGCTGGGAGGGAATCCAAGCCTCATGGGAGAGTTCATTGGAGAGACCCACCGGGTCCTAGAATGTGCACAAGCCCGCCCACATGGAAATCAGCCCCAGAAGGGCCCAATTTGCTGGGGAAAGCAGCTGAGGGGACTGGAGTTCACGAGACAGTGAAGCAAGCACCATTGTTCCCTCTCGGACACCGCCCCCACATCCATCATCACAATCCAGCAACTGGGTTGCCCCACCCTAGTGAACGCCTGAGGCTCTGCCCCTCACTATGTAACAGCTGCAACCAGACCAAAAAAAAACAAA
Organism: Anoura caudifer; assembly: GCA_004027475.1. Taxonomy (NCBI): domain Eukaryota; kingdom Metazoa; phylum Chordata; class Mammalia; order Chiroptera; family Phyllostomidae; genus Anoura; species Anoura caudifer. The sequence goes on from PVKU01013940.1 coordinate 1,775, forward strand.
CAAACAAACCCCAAAAAACAAACAAACAAAAAAACAAAACCACGAATGGCTCTAACAGGAGAACAGATCAAAGCCCCAGAGCCAATTTATCAAAGTGACCAAGAGGTAGCCAACCTATCAGATGCACAGCTCAAAGCACTGGTAGCTAACTTAACATATGCACAGTTCAAAGAATTGGTTGATTTTGGTCACAAATTAGATGAACAAATGAAGGCTACAATAAGTGAAATGAAGAAAAGTGCACAGGGAAACAATAGTGATGGGAGAAAAACTGGGACTCAAATCAATGGAGTGGATCAGAAGGAAGAAAGAAACAACCAAACAGAAAAGAAGGAAGAAACAAGAATTCAAAAAAAATGAGGAAAGGCTTAGGAACCTCCAGAACATCTTTAAATGTCCCAACATCTGAATTATAGGGGTACCAGAAGGGGAAGAGGAAGAGCAACAAGTGGAAAACTTATTTGAACAAATAATAAAGGAGAACTTCCCCAATCTGGCAAACAAAATAGACTTCCAGGAAGTCCAGGAAGCTTAGAGAGTCCCAAAGAAGCTGGACCCTAGGAGGAACACACCAAGGCACATCATAATTACATTAGCCAAGATGAAAATGAAGGAGAGAATTCTAGAAGCAGCAAGGGATCAGGGCATAGTCACCTACAAAGGAGTTCCCATCAGACTGTCAGCTGATTTCTCAAAAGAGACCTTGAAGGCAAGAAGGGGCTGGAAAGAAGTATTCCAAGTCATGAAAGTCAGGGAGACCTACATCCAAGATTGCTCTATCCAGCAAAGCTGTCATTTAGAATGCAAGGGAAAATAAAGCGCCTCTCAGATAAGGTCAAGTTAAAGGAGTTCATCATCACCAAGTCCTTATTATATGAAATGTTAAAGGGCCTTATCTAAGAAAAAGAAGATAAAAAATATGACAGTAAAAAGACAGCAAACTCACAGATATTAACAACCACACCTAAAACAAAAGCAAACTAAGAAACACCTAGAACAGGAGCAGAAACACACAAATGGAGATCACAAGGAGGGTTAGCAACAGGAGAGCAGGAAGAGGAGAGGGGGAAAAGGCACAGAGAATAAATAGCATTGACGGTGGGTATAAAATAGACGGGGGGGCAAGAATAGTGTGGGAAATGTAGAAGCTAAAGAACTTACGACACATGGACATAAACTAAAGGGGGGAACGTGGGTGGGAGGGGGTGTGCAGGGTGGAGGGGAATGATGGGGGAGAAATGGGACAACTGTAATAGCATAATGAATAAAATATAATTTTTTTAAAAAACAACAAAGCCCAGAGTAAGCAGAAGAGAGGAAGTAATAAAGATTAGAGCAGAAATAAATGACAGAAAAAAATACAAATGGTCAATGAAACCAAGAACTGGTAATTTGAAAAGATTATCAAGACTGACAAAATTTTAACCAGACTCATCCAGAAAAAAGACAGAGGACCAAAACAAATAAAATCAGAAATTAAAGAGGGTGTCACAGCTTATATTTAAATCTTTTATCCACCTTGAATTTATTTTTGTGTATGGTGTAAGTTGGTGTTCAAGTTTCATTTTTTTTGCATGTAGCTGTCCAGTTCTCCCAACACGACTTGTTGAAGAGGCTAATTTTACTCCATTTTATGTTGCTGCCCCCTTTGTCAAATATTAATTGGCTGTAGAGACTTGGGTTTATTTCTGGGCTCTTTGTTCTGTTCCATTGGTCCATGTGCCTATTTTTATGCCTGTACCAGGCTGTTTTGATAACTGTGGTCTTGTAATACAGTTTGGTGTCAGGTATTGTGATCCCTCCTACTTTGCTCTTCCTTCTCAAAATTGCAGCATCTATTCAGGGTTGTTAATGGTTCCATATGTGCACTATTGGTGGGATTGCAGACTGGTACAACGACTATGGAAAACAGTATGGAATTTTCTCAGAAAACTAAAAATGAATCTGCCTTTTGACCCAGCAATTCCACTGCTAGGATTATATGCTAAGAACCCTGAAACACCAATCCAAAAGAACCAATGCACCCCAATGTTCATAGCAGCACAATTTACAATAGTTGAGTGCTGGGAGCAACCTAGGTGCCCATCAATAAATGAATGGATCAAAAAACTATGGTACATTTACACAATGGAATTCTATGCAGCAGAGAGAAAGAAGGAGCTCCTACCCTTCGCAACAGCATGGATGGAACTGGAGAGCATTATGCTAAGTGAAATAAGCCAGGCAGTGAAAGACAAATACCATATGATCTCACCTTTAACAGGAACCCAAACAACAAAACAAACACACAAGCAAAATATAACCAAAGACACTGAAATAGAGAACAGGCTGACAGTCACCAGAGGGGAGAGGGGAAGGAATTTCAGGGGAAAAGGGGGAAGGGATTACAGGAACAAGTATAAAGGACACATGGACAAAAACTGGGGGGGGGGGTTTGAAATGGGAGGGAGGAGGGGAGGGCTGGGGGGATTGGCTAGGATGGGAGTAAAAGACAGAAAACTGTACTTGAACAACAATTAAATCGGAAAAAAAAAAAGAAATTAAAGAGGGGATGTAACTGACACCACAGAAATAAAAGATATTGTAAGAAAATGAACTAACATCTATTTTTTCATTCAAAAAAGAACTAACATCTATCCTTCTCAAACTGTTCTGAAAAATTCAAGAGGAGGGAAAGCTCCCAAGCTCATTTTATGAGGCCATCATTATCCTAATTCCAAAACTAGATTTAGACACTGCAAAGAAATAAAATTATAGGCAATATTCTTGGTTAACATAAATGCTAAAATCCTAAACAAAATATTAACAGAACAGATCCAGCAGTACATTAAAAAGATCATGCACCATGATAAGGTGGGATTTATTCTGGGGATGCTAGGTTGGTACCATATTTGCGAATCAATAAATGTGCTACACCACATAAAGAAAATGAAGGGTAAAAATCACAAGATCATATCAACAGATGCAGAAAAAGCACTCAATAAAATTCAGCACCCATTTATGATGAAAACTCTCAGCAAAGTGAGAACAGAGGGAACATATGTGAACATAATAAAGTGCATATAAGAGAAACCCAATAAAATTGTTTCCCTTAAGATCAAGAGTAGGACAGGGACATCAAGTTTCACCATTCTTATTTGACACAGTGTTGGTAGCCCTAGCCACAGCAATCAAACATCAAACAAGAAGAATAAGTAAAAGAAGTTCAAATTGAAAAAGGAAGAACTAAAACTGTCATTATTTGCAGATGATATGATACTATATATAGGAAACCCTAAAGACACCACCAAAAAATTCTAGAATTGATAAATGACTTTAATAAAGTAACAGGATACAAAATTAATATTCAGAAATCAGTGGCATTTTTATACACCAATAATAAACTACCAGAAAGAGAAACTGAGAAAACAATCCTTTCTAATAATGAGAAGAATGATGTGTGAGGATAATCTATTAGTCTCCCTGACATCTATTTAAGTAATATATTATCCACACATCCATAAAGAGTGAGCTAAACCATATTCTTTTTAGGAGTTTAAACCTCTGGAAAATTGACCAAATTTACTGGTTAGTCTGTTTGTCCTACAACTTGTATGAATCCATTGTTTGCTTACTAAAATGAAATGGTAGCAAACAATTTTAATAAAAGGAGAGGATCAATTAGAAGTTGGTTGGATAGTCCTCAGATGTCTTATGTGAGAACATGCATACTGGTAGACATTGAAATGAATCTATAGCTTCTGCTCCTTGAGATGTTGCCTAACATAGAACCATGGGAATTTGACTATTTAGAGAAATGATGAGTTAATTTCTTTATAAAAGAGGCAAAGACATCTGAAGTTACCTATTCCAATCTACTCCTTTTACAGCTAAGCTCCATCTAGATTAAGTTATTTGCCTAATTTCACAGGACAAATAGTTAACAGCAGAGCTTGCTTAAAGCCTTCCTCCTAATCCATTTCTCCTACTATATGTGTTTTCTCTAAAGCTATGATCATCCACCAGGATGGAATCTTAAACTCCATCTTCCTTATCCAAGTCTATTAATTCTATCTCATAACTGCCCTCTGAACTGGCCATATTCTTCTTCACTCATTGCTTCCTCCTTCTCCCAGCCCATTGTCTTTTCCTGCTGGATTCTAGCCACAGTTTTCTAAATGTTTTTATGCCATAGATTTCTCCTCTCCCTAATTTACCCACCCATCATACAATTTCTTCTATATTGTATTTTCATTGCCATTTATACCCCTTAAAACCTCCACCCACTGCTGCTGCACAATCACCACACCATTTTCTGTATTCATGATTCATTTTTCTTTGCTTGAGCTCTTGACCCCCAATACCCCACTAGAGTTGTCAGTCTGCTCCCTATCTATGAGTCAGTCTTGTTATTTTTCTCATTAGTTCAGTTTGTTCATTAGATTCCACACATGAGTGAAATCATATAAGCCACTCTTTCTCTGAGTGTCTTATTTCACTTAGGACAATATTCTCCAGGTCCATCCATACTGTTGCAAAAGGTAAATTTCTTTAAAAATTTTAAATATCTTTTACTGATTATGCTATTACAGTTGTCCCATTTCCCCCCCCTTTATTCCCCTCCACTCTGTACCCCCCTCCCACCTGCATTTTCCCCCCTTAGTTCATGTCCATGGAATGTACATATAAGTTCTTTGGCCTCTCCATTTCCTATAGTGTTAACTGCCCCCTGTCTATTTTGTGCCTACCACCTATGCTTCTTTTCCCTGTACCTTTTCCCCTGTTCCCTCCCCCTCCCCACTGATAACCCTCCACGTGATCTCCATTTCTGTGATCCTGTCCCTGTTCCAGTTGTTTGCTTAGTTTGTTTTTATTTTTTTAGCTTCAGTTGTTGATAGTTAAGAGTTTGTTGTCATTTTACTATTCATAGTTTTGATATCTTTGTTTTCTTAGATAAGTCCCTTTAGCATTACATATACTAAGGATTTGGTGATGATGAACTCCTTTGACTTGACCTTATCTGGGAAGTACTTTATCTGCCCTTCCACTCTATGGTAGCTTTGCTGGATAGAGTAATCTTGGGTGTAGGTCCTTCCTTGCCTTTCATGATTTTGAGTACTTCCAGCCCCTTCTTGCCTGTAAGGTTTCTTTTGATAAATCATCTGATAGTTTTATGAGAACTTCTTTGTAGGTGACTGTCTCCTTTACTTTTGCTGCCTTTAAGATTCTCTCCTCTTTAATGTTGGGTAATGTACTTATGATGTGCCTTGATGTGTGCTTCCTTGGGTCCAACTTCTTTGGGACTCACTGAGCTTCCTGTACTTCCTGGAAGTCTAATTACTTTGCCAGATTAGGGAAGTTCCCTTCATTATTTTTTCTTTTTGAATAAGTTTTCAATTTCTTGGTCTTCCTCTTCTTCTTCTGGCATGCCTGTGATTTGGATGTTGGAATGTTTAAAGTTGTCCTGGAGTTTTCTAAGCCTCTCCTCATTTTTTTGAATTCTTGTTTCTTCATTCTGTTCTGGTTGAATGACTCAACACAAGGATTCTGGTACTGTCTTTTTAGTTTTCTCCCAAGAGCCACCACCCTGGCTCTCCTCAAGCATCTCTAGTCCACTCTGCCCTTCCTTTGCTGGCTTCGGGGTAAGTGGCTGCAATGAAATTTTGTGTTTTGGCCCTTTAAGAGGCTCTCTGCCTCTCCAGCCATCTCTCTCTAGCAGACAGAAACCCTACTGCTTTTCACAACTGTATGTTACCTGGGTTCCTTTCTGGCTCTGGTACTGTAGGCTGGGGTGCCCAGCTTTGGGTTTAGACCCTACAATACTCGGGGTGACCTCCAGCTACTGAAATATCCCTCCAGCACTTCTGCTGCCACCCATGGGAGCCCAGCCAGCCCTCTTGTGTTTCCTCCACACTCCCTTCCAGTCATGTCATGGTGAAGTGGTTTCTTTTGACTGACCATGGCTATAAGGATTTTCTCCAATTAGTGTTTAGTTGGTTGTTCTGGATGATTTCTCTCTACTGTTTACTTGTAATTCCAGATTGATCCTAGACAGAGGTTAATGTAGCTTTTACTTGCTCTTTCCCCATATTGGATCCCTATAGTGATTATTGATAGATCTGTATTTATTGACATTTTTGTTTTTTCAACTATTTTCCTCTTTACTTTTTTCTTCTTAAAGCAAGCCCTTTAACATTCATTGTAAAACTGGTTTGTTGGTAACAAATTTTTACCTTTTTTGTGTGTGTCTGGGATGCTCTTTATATCTCCTTCTATTTTAAATGATAACCTTGCTGGGTAAAGTAGCCTTGGTGACAGGTCCTTGCTTTTCATATCCTTGAATATGTCAAATCAATCAGTTTTAGCCTGACGTGTTTCTTTTGAGAAATCAGATGACAGTCTAATTGGAGCTCCCTTGTAAGTAACTATATGCTTTTCTCTTGTAGCTTTTATGATTCTTGTCTTTAAGCTTTGCCATTTTAGTTATTATGTGTTTTGGGGTGGGCCTTTTTTTTGGTCCATCTGTGGGACTCTCTGCACTTTATGGATGTGTGTCACTTTCCTTCATGAGGTTAGGGAAGGTTTTGTCATTATTTCTTCAAATAGGTTCTCAATGCCTTGCTCACTTTCTTCTCCTTCCAGTATTCCCATGTTGTGGATGTTGTTTTGCTTCATGTTGTCCCAAATGTTTCTTAAACTCTCCTGATTTTTTAAAATTCTTTTTTCTTTTTGCTGCTCTTCTTGGTTGTTTTTTTCTACCTTGTCTTCCAAATCATGATTTGATCCTCTGCTTCATCTAACCTCTTGTTTATTTTTCCAGTGTATTATTTATTTTAGATATTGCATTCTTTGTTTCAGACTTTAAAAAAATGGTTTCTATATCTTTTTTCATGATGTTGCACATCCTTATAACTCTATAACTCTAAACTCTATATCTGATGAATTGCTTGTCTACGTTTCATTTACTTCTTCTGGAGAATTCTTTTGTTTTTCTCTCTTTCCAGTTTGGCTGCTTCTTTGTGTTTGTTTCTATGTATTATGTAAGTCAGCAAACACTCTGGTTATGACCTATGTCAGATGCTGCCTATGACTGGCCCTGGGCAACCTGTTTGGATCTATCAGTGATCCACAACTTGTGACTCCCTCTGCTGTTGCAATCTCATCGTGTGATGTGGTTCCTTCCATTAGTCCTTGGTTGTAAGGCTCCCTTCCAGTTAGTGTTCAGTTGGTTATTCAGGATGCTTTTTCTACAAGTTAGTTGTAATTTCAGTTTGTTCTGGGAGAAGATTACTGTAGCTTTTACTTACTCTGCTGCCATTCTGGATCTCCACATAGTTTCCAAAGAAACAATCATTATCATGTTCCTTTTGCAAGTGAAGACATCCAATTCCCTTACTATGACATCCCAAATCCAATCAATCTACTTCCAAAGCACCCATCTATTGTTTATTATTTTTTCATGGAATATTTTTAATTATATTTTATTGATTATGCTATTACAGTTGCCCCATTTCTCCCCCATCATTCCCCTCCATCCTGCACACCCCCTCCCACCCACATTCCCTCCTTTAGTTCATGTCCATGTGTCATAAGTTCTTTAGCTTCTATTTTTCCCACACTATTCTTGCCCTCCCCCTGTCTATTTTCTACCCACAGTCAATGCTACTTATTCTCTGCACCTTTTCTCCCTCTCTCCTCCTTCCACTCCCCTGTTGCAAGCCCTCCATGTGATCTTCACTTCTGTGTTTCTGCTCCTGGTCTAGGTGTTTGCTTAGTTTGCTTTTCTTTTAGGTGTGGTTGTTAATATCTGTGAGTTTGCTGTCTTTTTACTGTCCTATTTTTTATCTTCTTTTTCTTAGATAAGTCCCTTTAACATTTCATATAATAAGGGCTTGGTGATGATGAACTCCTTTAACTTGACCTTATCTGAGAAGCACTTTATCTGCCCTTCCATTCTAAATGACAGCTTTGCTGGATAGAGCAATCTTGGATGTAGGTCCTTGACTTTCATGACTTGGAACACTTCTTTCCAGCGCCTTCTACCCTGTAAGGTCTCTTTTGAGAAATCAGCTGACAGTCTAATAGGAACTCCTTGGTAGGTGACTGTCCCCTTATCCCTTGCTGCTTCCAGAATTCTCTCCTTCATTTTAATCTTGACTAATGCAATTATAATGTGCCTTAGTGTGTTCTTCCTTGGGTCCACCTTCTTTGAAACCCTCTGAGCTTCCTGGACTTCCTGGAAGTCTATTTCCTTTGCCAGATTGGGGAAGTTCTCCTTTATTATTTATTCAAACAAGTTTTCCACTTGTTGCTCTTCCTCTTCCCCTCTGGTACCCCTATAATTTGGATGTTGGGACATTTAAAGATGTCCTGGAGGTTCCTAAGCCTGTCCTCATTTTTTTGAATTCTTGTTTCTTCATTCTTTTCTGTTTGGTTATTTCTTTCTTCCTTCTGATCCACTCCATTGATTTGAGTCCCAGTTTTCCTCCCATCACTATTGGTTCCCTGTGAGTTTTTCTTCATTTTATTTATTGTAGCCTTCATTTTTTCATCTAATTTTTGAGCAAAATCAACCAATTCTGTGAGCATCCTGATCACCAGGGCTTTGAACTGTGTATCTGATAGGTTGGCTATCCTTGGTTGCTTAGATGAATTGGCTCTGGTGCTTTGATTTGTTCTCTGTTTTGAGCCATTTTTGTTTTTGTTTTATTTATTTATTTTTTTTTGGTCTAGTCGTGGCTGTTATGTAGTGAGGGGTGGAGCCTTAGGTGTTCCCCAGGGTGGGCAGCCCAGCTGCTGGGTAGTGACACTGTATGTGGGGGTGGGGTCCGAGAGGGAGCAATGGCACTTGCTGTGCTCTCTCTCAGATTCCAGTCCCTTCCGTCACTTCCCTTTCAACTGGATTATCTGCGCACGAATGTGGGACCACCTGGTCAGCCAGCCGCCTTGCGTGGCCTCACTGTGTCTGCACAATTGCCACCCCGTGCCCAGGGTCCACTAGCCACTGCCTGTGCACCTGGGGTTTACTAGCCGCTGCTGCCTGCGTGCCTGGTCTGCACCTCCACTTTTTCCTGCCGCGACTCTGCCCCTCTTACCGGTCTGGATGAATGGTTGTCGGACTTCTGTACAGTTCAAGTTTCTATCAGTCCTGGTTTTCTTTGTTTCTAAATCTTTGTTGTCCTTAATTTTGGTTGTGAGAGGAGGCACTGCGTATCCACCTATGCCTCCATCTTGGCCGGAAGTCTGAAAACTGTTCTCCCTTTTGAGCCATCCTTGTTTTTTTTTGTTTTTTTTCCGTCTGGTCGCAGCTGTTACGTATGAGGGGCGGAGCCTTAGGCATTCACCGGGGCAGGGCAGCCCAGTTGCTGGATTGTGATGCTGGATGTGGGGGCAGGGTCCAAGAGGGAACAATGGCGCTTGCTCCACTCTCTGCCAGATTTCAGTCACTTCCACCTCTTCCCCCAAGCAAACTGGACCCCTCTCATGCTGATTCGCAGGTAGGAATTCCCAGGTACGCATGTTCCAGGACCCCGAGGGTCTCCCCAACGAACTCTCCTGTGAGGATGGGACTCCCTTCCGACACCTCAGCCCCAACGAGTATTTTCAATGGGTGCTTTTAGGTGTCACTTCCCGGTGCTGGGGCCCTGCATCATGCAGTCTGTCTTGCTGCCCATTTTTGCCTAATTTATCTGTGTGAGAGTGTGTGTCTGTGGTCCAACACCTTGTGCGCCGCTCTCGGCCAGCTCGCGTTTGGCAATGCTGCCGCCTGTGCACCTGGAGTGACTGTGCACCCGGGACCACCACCAGCTTATCCCATCATGATTCAACTCCACGGGCTGCAGATTCTGCTGGCCGCTGACTCCGCCCCTCTTACAGGCCTGGGTGAATCATTGTTGTAGGACTTCCACACAGTTCAATTTTCTCTCTGTCCTGGTTGAGTTTTCTTTTTTTTTTTTTGGTTCTGTATTTTTGTTGTCCTTAATCCTGGTTGTGAGAGGAGGCACAGCGTGCCCAGCTACACCTCCATCTCAGCTGAAAGTCTATTGCTTGTTTTTTACCACACTCCTTATCCACCCATCACTAAGTGTGATGAATGCTATGGCATTTTCCAAACACACCAGGCCCTTTTAAGTCTCTATGTCATGAGGATTAAATTTGGATTATGGGTCCAGAAAAAAAATGTCTTGAGTGGCTCACACAATATATAAGTTTAATTTCTCTCAAATATATGAAGCCAAGAGATGGGCAGTCCTAGGATGGTGTGGCAGCTCTATAGCTATTTGAACCCCAGGCTCCTGTCTTCTGTTTTACCATCATGTGTACATGGCTTCCATACTTTCAAAGTCCACCTCGGAACCCAAGGTGGTTTCTAGGGTTCTAAACATCACATTTGAGTTCCAATCGGATATCAAGTAGAAAAAGAAAAATATTCATTCTTTCTTATTTAAGAAAACTACTTGGAAGTCTCACACCATCTACTCACATATCACTGTCTAGAACTTGGCCACATAACTGTGCACATCTGCTTGTGAAGCTGTGAAATGTAGATTTGGGTTTGGGTATGTAGCCAGCTACCCATAAATATAAAGTTTCTGACAGAAAGGGGAAGTCTAACTCACAGCTTACAAGTCAGCCTACATGCCTTTTTTTCTCCCTAACTTTGCCATGCAGAGGAGGTTTCTTCCTCCCATGCTTACCTTGGTATGCATTAAGAATATATTTCATTAGGTATATATTTCACATACGCGATTATCTATCTATTATCTATCTATCCTTCCTCTATCTATCTACCATCTATGTAAAGTACATATATATTTCAAACTTCTGTTTTCCTTACCATAAGGAAGCCTTTATAAGTAGAGATCATGGCTCATTTAAATTTTTGTCTCCTGGCACCTAGTACAGAGTCTGCCCCTGATAAATGTTTGTTGAATAAGTGCATGCATGCTCATGGAAATAAGCCATGGTTTCAAGGTCCTCAAGTGAATGACATTTTGTGAATATGATAAAGTTTGGGTCCTATTTCTGTGTTGCTGATGAAGACCTGAAGCTGGCTATACTCACAGTCAGAGCCTCTACAGAGGGTAGTGGTCATTGTTCACCGTATTAACATAATCAAAGAGATAAATGAGGTCTGAAATCCAGCACTTACTCCCTCCCCCCAGATCAGGTGCCCATGAAAAAGGCAACATGAGCCTGGAGGGGGCCCTTTTTCTGTTTTCTCAAAGGCGGTATATGAACTTGCACTAAGATGCCCATGCATGTATTTAGGAGGACTTGGAGGCCTGTAACCAGGTCATGCTGATCCACCTGGCCCTTCCATGGGCTACCAAGCTGCAGAAAAGCACAGGGAAGGGACAACATGCTGTCCTTTAGAAATAAGAGACTGAGTATCTCATCTCCCCACTTTCTCTCTTTTTCTCTTGCCCTCACTTAAGCACCTTTTTTTTTTTACATTTCCACTTCCAGAACACAGGTACTTTCACTACTAAAGAAGTGAGGATTATAACCTCCCTTTAGGGGGCCAGAAATTTAAGTTTCAAGAAAAAGCATCTGAAGATGTATGGGGTATTTGGACTGCGACTGCAAATGGTTCTTGCGGAACTGATTCTTTACTCAGGGGCATGAAGGGCAGCTGGAGAACTGAGAGGGATGTGCCAAGGGAACTGAGAGGGACAGGCCCAGGGAAGCAGAACCCACACGGTGCACAGGTTGTCCAGCCCGTAGTCTGGGAAGAAGAAAGGGCTTTCTGCGTTATTTGTGTCTACTTCTCAGGCCCTTACAACACTACTGTGAGTCAAAACTGTGTTGGTGGGGTTATGGAGTCCTGGGGTGCCCTGGCCTCCAGAAAGCTGTCCTTCCAGTAAGATTACCATATATATCCTATGAGCTGTGATGCTTGGGATTGTTTTTCCATCAACGCCTGAAGCAGGTGTCCTGGATTCCTCCCTGGACTCCTCCCTGGACACTGCATATTGTAAAATATGAACATCAGAGTTATTTATTTACCAACGCCTTCCTCTCCAGGTGGCAAACCAATTTCCTTTTCTCCAGATGGCTCCCACAGACCAGCCAAAGAAGGCGCTGCTGGCCATCTGCTTCTTGTTGTCTTCTCAAGCTGGCTAGTCCCTCAGCAAGGCTGGCATAGCCCAAGACACCAGCTGTGGGTATAGGCTGCCCCTGCTGGCCTTGGGCCTTGCCACACTAGGAATGATAAGGCAGGGACCATACTGAAATCAGTGTTTGGCACTCATGAGGCGGGAAAGCTTCCTCCAAACCTATGCCAGCTAGCTTCCCTGAGGGCAAACATAAAGAGATGCCTGCTCTAGGACTTCCTCTGACTATGGTCCCTCCACTGACTTAATATGGGACTCCGGGGGATGACTGTGGTCATGGAAAAGGCAGTATTTGTGGTCAACAGACAGGACAGAATTCTGGATCTCAAATCAGGAAAACAGTTCAACTATAATTTTAATTTACCCTCCCATTTTTGTTTTTTGTCTATTCCTTCTAATTAAATGTGTACTTATTTACAATGACAAAATAAACATCTCATTGCAGAAAACCTGTAGAGTACAGGTAGAGATTTTAAAAAACCTTTATAATTTCATGAACTGTAGAGATTACTGTTTATTTAGTTGAATAACTGTTGTCTTTTTTTCCTCCTTAGCAAAGTTAGGTTAACTATCTACACACATTTTTTAAATTTTGATTTTGTGGGCTCATGTTAAAATAATAAAATTTTTATATTTTACAAATAAAAATAGTTTTTATAAAAATATTTTTGGTTACTAATATTACAATACATGGTAATACCTTAATTTGTCTAACTATTCTCAAATTGCTGGACATTAAGATTTTTCCAATTTTTTACTAAATAATTCTATAACAAACATCTTTGAGCATAAAAGTTATTTTTGTATTTCAGACCATGTCCTTAAGATTATTCCCTTGAGAAAGAATGATAATGCCAATTTTAAGTAATATTTACTCCATTGCCAAATTGCTTAAAAACATATATAAAGCGTACTGGTTTCAGAGTTCTTTCAACAATAGGTATATTCTTTCTTTCTGAAATTTCAGCCAATTTGGTATATTTTCCTATCTGAACCTCATAAGTGTTAAAGGATAGGTATGGGTGAAGGCACTAAACCCATTACCCTGAACCAGACCTTCATTTTGCCAAGTTCAAGCACCGGACCTAAGCTTGTTAATCCGAGCACTGATTCAGAAGCAGGGATACATTGTGAATCCCTGTGCCTGAAAGGAATCTGCTGTTCTCAGAGTCCCGGCTTAGTGCTTTTCTTTCAACAATACTTTTTCATCAGCTCAGCTCTATTAGCTGAGTCTGTGGCAGTTATAGATAGTCCTGGGTCTTCCGTGGCTTCTTCCCGAGGCCAGGTGGTCTCACCTGCAGGGAGCAGCACGAGTGCTCTGCAGAGTGATGAGGGTGTTAGTGCCAAGTTGGGCATGGTGGTTGGCTCTCACTATAGAGGTTCAGAAGGAGAACTGGAGTCCTGCAAGGAGGCCAGGATGCTACAGAGGCACTGGGGTGAGAGACCAGCACACCTGGGCTTCTCTGGACTTGAGCTGATGGTTTGAAGTACTCAGTGGGTGGTGATGTATAATCATGTTACCTTATTGTTTTTTAATCCATCATAACCCTATCTTCTCTCTTTGCTGAGCCGTTTAGGTCTCCCATTAATTAGTACAGCTTTTTCACCACTGCCCCTGTTGAAACTTGTGCCTTCTCTCCTCCTCCCTGATATACTAAATCTTGCCTATCCCAGACCATCACCAATCTCACTCCCTTAATTAATGTATGCTAGTAATTATGGATTGTCTTTGTGTCTTCCTTTTCTATATCTCCATAGTTTTAAAAAGTTATTATTGGTGCCAAACACTTTGGCATTTGATGCCTACAATCTTGTATTTTCTTTTAATTTTCTATATAAGCAACAATTTCAAAAGTTTGTTTTTAGAGGCAACATCTGAGTCTTTGTTTTATATTCCTAGTTTATCTGTAACTCTCCATTGAACCCCACTGCAAATCTAACTGGTCTACTCACATAACATCCTAGATCTCATCCAATCTTTCATCAATACTGCAACCAAAGTGGTCTTTGTAAAACCTAAATCTGATTATGCCACTCCTACAGACCTTATTTTAAGACTGTTAATGACTTCCTTACTTTTTTTAATTTTTGAAATTTGTCATTATGGTAACAATATATAATGATATATAACATACAATTTGCCATTTTAATCACTTTAAGTGTACAATTTGGTGAAATTAAGTACATTTATGCTATGCAGTCATCTCTTTCCAAAACTTTTTTGTCATTCCAAACTAAAACTCTATTTCCATTAAGCAATAAGTTTATTTCCTCCACCCCCAGTCCCTGGTTATCTTATCTTCTTTCTTTCTCTATGAATTTGACTACTATAGATGTTTTATATGAGTCAAGTCATGCAATATTTCTCCTTTTGTGTCTGTTTCTTTCATTTAGTATACTGTTTCCAAGGTTCATCCATGTTGTAGTATGTATTAGAATTTTATTTTTTTTATGGCTGAATGATATCCCATTGTATGAACATAGTACGTATTATTGATGCATTCACCTATTGATAGAAAATTGGTTTCTTTCCACCTTTTAACTATTGCATATAATGCTACAATGAACATTGGCATACAACTATCTGTCTGACTCCCTGTTTTTAATTATTGTACTTACTCTTTTATTTAATATTTAAAAATAAGTGCCTTAACCTGGTTTTCTACAATTTATCTTGTTGGTGGCTGGTTTCTTCCCCAACCATCTTAGCAGAAAATTCTTCTTTTTTCTTATTTGCATCTTCAAGCAGATTTTTCCTCATGCTACAGTGCACATTTATTAAGGCACGGACCTCTCTGGAGGAAACTTTTTTTATACTAAGTGTTTAAGATTCAGAATGAATTTTTAATTTGCAAAATATTTTAATTTGAACTAGCTACATTTTAGAGACTCAATAGCCACATGTGTCTAGTACCATATTTATTAATCAATACAGGTCTGGACTATACATTCCATGAAGGTAGGGATTGTGTCTATTTTGTTCACTGCTTTGCACAGAGCAATATGTGTGGTACACAGTATGTGCTCAAAATATGTATGTTGAACATTCTAATAATGTGCACAGCTTAAACTCCTACTTAACAGTGAAAATCTTAAAGGTTTTTCTTTAAGATAAAGAACAAGGTTAGGATGCAAAATCTTGCTTCTTTAACAAAGTGATGGTGTTCCTAGCCAGGGCAATTAGGCAAGAAAAGAAATGCAAAGTATTCAAATAAGAAAGAAAGAAAGAAAGAAAGAAAGAAAGAAAGAAAGAAAGAAAGAAAGAGATTTTTTTCTTTTTTTCTTGTGTGCAGATGACATGACTGATGTATAAAAAACACTAAATAGTCCACAAAAATGCAAAAACAAACTGTTCAAACTAATAAATTCAGAGAAGTTACAGGATACAAAATAGACACAAAAATTATCTTAGTTTCTATATATCAACCTAAAAGGAAAGTTAGAAAGATTATCATTTATAATTGCACCCAATAATTAGAAACAATACCATTTATATCACCGATATGTCCCCTGGAGCAAGGGACATAAAGGAAAGAATAAACAAATGGTACCTCATCAAAATAAAAAAGCTTCTGCATGGCTAAAGAAAGCAATAAAATGAAAAGGGAACCAAATGTATGGGAAAACATATTTGCAAATGGTACTTCAGACAAGGGTTTCAACTCCAAAATATATAAAGAACTCACATGACTCCACTCCAGGAAGATAAACAATCCAATTAAAAAATGAGCAAAGGATCTGAACAGACACTTCTCCAAGGAGGACATACAGAGGACCCAGAGACATAAGAAAGGATGATCAGTATCATTAACCATCAGAGAGATGCAAATTAAAACCACAATGAGATACCACTTCACACCAGTCAGAATGGCCATCATTAACAAATCAACAAACAACAAGTGCTGGAGAGGTTGGGGAGAAAAGGGGACCCTAGTGCACTGTTGGTGGTACTAACAGTGCAGACTGGTGCAGTCACTGTGGAAAACAATATGGAATTTACTTAGAAAAGTAAAAATGGAACTACCTTTCGATCTGGCAATTCCACTGCTGAAATTATACCCTAAGAACCCTGAAACACCAATTCAAAAGAACCTGTGCACCCCAATGTTCATAGAAGTACAATTTACAATAGCCAAGTGCTGGAAGCAACCTAAGAGCCCATCAGTAAATGAGTGAATCAAACAACAATGTTACATTTACACAATGGAATACTACGCAGTAGAAAGAAAGAAGGAGCTCCTACCATTTGTGACAGCATGGATGGAAATGGAGAGCATTATGCTAAGTGAAATAGGCCAGGCAATGAAAGACAAATACCATATGGTCTCACCTATAAGTGGAACCTAATCAACAAAACAAGCAAGGAAAATAGAACCAAAGACATGGAAATAAAAACGAACTGACAGTAACGGGGGTAGGGTGGGGGGAGAGGGATAATGGGGGAAAATAGGGAAAGGGACATCAAGGAACATGTATAAAGGACACATGGACAAAGCCAAAGTGGGTAGGCTCAAGGGTGGGAGGTAGGGATGGGTGGGGTGGGGGACATGGTGGGGTGAAAATGGAAACAACTGTATTTGAACAACAATAAAAATAAATTAATTAAAAAAAGAAAATGCTAATATAACTGGTAAATGATGTGGCACTCAAAAAATAGTAATAATATCTTTTATAACATTTATAATAGCACCCTGAGAATAACAATTAAAATAATTCTTAAAAATTAACACATGAAATATTGTATAATGTAAACTATAAATGTTAATGAAAGAAATCAGATGATACAAAGAAATGGAAAGACATCCATGTTGATGGATCTTATATGTCTAAATGAGTTAGATTTATTGGTTTGTTTATTTATTTATTCATTTATTTATTTTTATGGCTTAGATTTTTTAGAGGCTTCCTATGGCTGCTTTTCTGATAGAGGGACAAGGTTGGGAATTAAGGATTCCAGTTAGAACACTGTCTCTATACTCCTTATGGCACATCACAATTTTATAACAGTGAAGATGAAGGGAAATAATTAGATTCCAGGTATATTTTGAGTATAAATTTAACAGAATTTGCTAATAGATTGGATAGCTGTAAGAAACAAGAGTTAAGAATGACCAAAACAGAAACAAAACAAAAAAACTACCCAGTGTTTTCCAAAGTAGCTATATCATTTTGCATGTGCACCAGCAAGGTGTGAGTGATCCGCTTTTCCTGCATCCTTGCCAGCTTTGGTGCTGCTGCTGTTTCATATTTTAGCCATTCTAATAGGTGAGGAGTAGACTGGGAAAGCACGTGAGGAGGAACCAAAGAAGGGATATGATGATGGGCCATGACCTTTAAGCTCAATAAAGAGGGGAGGCAGGACCTGAGCGGAGGGAAGGGCAGTGAACAGCAGTAGGCATACCAACCTGTTTCATCCCTAGACGTCTAAACCCAGCAGCACAAAATGGTCAGATAAACTCTCGAAGCTCCTTGAAACATACTTCACATAAAACGTATATGATGATATCAAAAGTTGTGAATAAAAATCCCTTTATACCTTTTTCTCTCATAGAAGACAATTGAATGTGTATTACCATTGCTCAGAGGCAAGAAAAGAGCTTTTTGTGGCAAAATGTGTCAATGCTTAAAAATATTCCACAGTCAACATTTAATTAACAAGTTGCCACACTCATTTCACAGATACTGCAACATAAGAGTCATCTACAGAATGGACAAATAACAAATTCCTATCAGGAAAACATAAGAATTAAAAAAATTATCTATCTATCTATCATCTATCATTTGTCTATCATCTGTCTCTCTCTCCTCTATGATAATCAAAACCTAAAAGAAAAAAACTTTAAAAAGATTGAGGAGCAGTCACTGGAAATGTCCTTGTGTCAGAAAGGAGCTTACATAGAATGCAAAAGACTGTGGTTGAAATTTTGAGTTCAATAAAAATGTTTCAAATACAGTAGACAACAAGTATTTATTCAATGAATTTAATAAGTAAATAAATAGATAAATAATAATCAGTCACCTCACCTCTCCAACATGACATTTGTATGTCATAAAATCTTTCTCATTTAACCCATCCCAAATACATTCAATTTCTGCTTGGTGATTGGCGATGATAGAATGACTGTTCAAAATAAAGCAGCCTCTGTTTGTTCATGTACCTCAGCTCCCTGGCCAGGCAATGCTTGCAGTCCATTAGACTGACGATCTCCTTCCACACTCTGTGCTTTTGTAAATACTATACTTTCAGTCTGAAAATTGTTTGTTACCAACTTTCTATTGTTATCCCCATGACCTCTCACCCACCTCTAGCTTGTTTACCTGGAAATTTCTTTTTTCTTTCCAGCAGCAATTCAAGCATCACCTCCCCTGGGAAGCCTTTTCAACTCTGCCTTAGTCTGTTTGGGCTGCAATTTTTGCCCCTCTTTAGATTTACTAGGACTCATTGACTTTGTAGGCCTTAGTCACTTGCTCAGTGCTGAGCCCTTCCTCTGCTATTGCCACAAGCCTAACACTGCCATCTTTCTCCCCTGTGCCCAGGTGAGGGCTGGGCTCTGGCATGCCTCCAGCACACCCACCTGCAAAAGACTGTGGTGCCCAGGCCTGACCCATTGTGCCCCTGAGTTTTAGCTGCCCTGACCACTCCCCGAGTCAGCTGAAGCACTGTGCAGTGAGGTCTGGGTTCTGACACCCTCAGCCTTGGGGCCAGGTCATATAATACAGAAATGCAAAGGAGGGGATTCCTGCTACAATATCAGCTTTGACCAATGAGGGACAGGAAGATTCCTATCTCTTCCTCCCAGTGCCCTAACCCCATTATACTGTTCTGAAGCACATGGAATATTTCCACACAGCTGTCTGGAGATGTGTAGCACAACCAAGACTTCAACTGTGTATTATAATTTAATGCGCCACTTTTGTTTTCCCTTTTTCTCTCCTTCCTGATGCTTAATAAAGTGTTAACAGGGGAGCTTTGGCCTATGTTCTGATTTTTGCAACAGTGTTTGTCCTCCAAAATCTCAGAGCAACGAAGGCATATCTTAGCTTTCAGTAACTTGTGTTGTGACTGTTGATTTACTTTTAGAAAAACTCTTAAGGGCAGAGAATTTCTTTCCCTAAATAGTTTCATTACCTAGCACAACGTTTGGAATATTGTAGGTGATTTAATAAATAATTGTTAATTTATTAATGGCTTTAATATCAAACTACTGTGTAACACATTTAAAAGAAATTTCCTTGGCCATTTTGTTTTAACTCCTTAGTATGTGGAGACACAAACCTGAGCCCAAGGGAAATCAAGGGACTTTTTCAGGGTCATGCAGTTATTGAGTAGCATGACTAGAACCGGCACATTGGTTTCTTGATCACATAGCACTATTCTCTTTTTTGAAGTTGATTACTTTCATTCATGTGAGTGCAAAACAATACCAGGACCAGTCTGACAAGCCTGTTTTTCCAGACCACTTCAAGCCTCTAGATTAAAATATTAAAGTGCTTAACAATCTTTGTTTCTGTCCCCACTTTCCTTCAAAGTTCCTGCTGCCTTTTTTTTTCTGGATGTCTCCAGATGGTGTCTTACATGTGTTTGCAAACTCAGTCCCACCAGCTCCTGCATGGCACCTATCATTGCCTTCCTTTTCTTCTGCGGTTCCTACTGCGATGTTCACAGCCAGGCTTGGCACACTTGCAGAGCTCCAAGTGGCTCCTCCTCTGCACATGCCACCAGTACTGGCCATTAATGCCCACTGAGGGCTCTGATTTCTTCCTCAGGATACCTGTATGCCAATCAGCTTGTTTCTCAAGAGCCAGTGTGTAGGGTCCATGCTCTTACAGTAATTTGACTTGGGGAAAGTCTCCTGCACCTCTTCAACTGTAGCCTAGGTTCTGGACCTTGGAGGACAGAGCATTGTTGTCTACGGCTCCTGGAGTAAAGCAAGATTATCTGTTTATTAATTCCCAATTTTTAATTTTTTAATTAAAAAATTTTTATGCATTGCCCTGACTGGTGTGGCTCAGTTAGTTGGGCATCATCCTGCAAAGCTAAAGGTTGCTGGTTCAATTCCCAGCTAGGGCACTGGCCTGGGTTGCTGGTTCAGTTCCTGATCAGGGCATGTTCTAAAGGTAACCAACTGATGTTTCTCACATCAACGTGTCTCTCTCTCTCATCCCCCTCCCTTCTTCTCTCTCTAAAAATAAAAAATAAAATCTTTAAAAAACTTTATACATGATTTTTATTGTATTTTTTCCATTACCATTTATCTCCCTTGCACACTCTTCCACCTCCACCCACCTCCTCCCCTCTGCAGTCACCACACTGTTGTCCATGTCTATGAGTTCTTTCTCCTTTTTTCTTTTTTGTTTATTCATTCCTAAGTACAGCTTGAAGGCTCAGATATGAATCTCCAGGATGACTTCAAGGCAACTGGACAATCTGATCAAGACTCGTAATTATGCAATAGGGAGAAGGTCATGTGGAAGGGAGCATATCCAGTCCCTAGGCCTGCCACAATGTGTTGCCCCAAATACCCAATGTCCTAGTGCAGGGGTAAGCCCATGGCCTGTTTTTGTTAGACCAAGAGCTAAGAATAATTTTTATACCTTTAAAATGTTAAAAACACAAAAAACAAAAAAAGTATGATAGACCCGTGTGACACACCGACTAACTTATTTACTATCTGTCCCTTCACAGAAGGTTTGTGTACTCTGGCCTTAGAATGAAAACAAATGTGAAAACAAATTACAAATGGGAAATACAGTATTCATAAGATGAATTATATAACTGTGAACTATAAATCAGTTCCACTTCTTCTACAACTATGTTAAAACTTTGCAGTTTTCATTATGATGGGAGCCAAAAGCATAGAAAAGTGAGTTTCATCTGATGACGCTTTGTTATGCTCCAGCAGTTGATGGCTCTGCCTCCAGGCAATGTGACCTTTGCTGCCTCTGGTCTTTGTGCCTAAACTGGCATTTGAGGGAGACTCCGTCCTCTCACATTATACTCTTTAATCTTGAACCAGAAGGAGCACTTAATGTAGGTCTTCCTTAGGAGGATCCTCTCCTCCCAGAATAGGAGTCCTCAGGTTTCTCTGTAAATAGAATTTTGGGGATCTTGGACTACAGGGTTCTTCAGCTTTGCCAAGAGAGGAATAAATCTGATGTTAACAGAGTTAAGACTCAAACTGAAGATCCCTCTCATTTTGGTTTAGAATAGACCACAAGTGTAAACATTTGCTTCCTCTTTGCTGCAAATTTCCTTCCAGGTCAGACCTAAAAGGGAAATTTAATAAAAATTTTTTAGAAATGGAGGACAGTTATATTTCATTTATATTTTCTTTGCCTTTGAAATTTCAATTCCTGTGTTGCTTTTGGCTGGTTGTTTGTTATCTCATAATTGATACATAAAGTTTCCATATACCAAGAAATGTTTCAATTATATTTTATTGATTATGCTATTTCAGTTGTCCTGATTTTTCCTCTTTTACCCCCCTACACCCAGCACCACCAACTCCCTCAGACAACACCCCCACCATTGTTCATGTCCATGTGTCATGTATATAAATTCTTTGGCTAGTCCATTTCCTATACTGTACTTTACATCCCCATGGCTATTCTCTAACTATATATTTGTATTTCTTTCTTTTTTGTAGTATTAGTTTTTTTATTTTATTTTTTATTATATTTTATTGATTATGCTATTACAGTTGTCCCATTTCTCCCCCATCATTCCCCTCCACCGTGCACACCCCCTTCCACCCATATTCCCCCCTTTAGTTCTTGCCAGTGTGTCATAAGATCTTTAGCATCTACATTTCCCACACTGTTCTTGCCCTCCCCCTGTCTATTTTGTACCCACCACCAATGCTACTTATTCTCTGTACCTTCCCCCCTCCTCCTCCTCCCACTCTCCTGTTGCTAACCCTACATGTGATCTCCATTTCTGTGTTTCTGCTCTCTAGCTGTTTGCTTAGTTTGCTTTTGTTTTAGGTGTGGTTGTTAAGATCTGTAAGTTTGTTGTCTTTTTACTGTCCTATTTTTTATCTTCTTTTTCTTAGATAAGTCCCTTTAACATTTCATATAATAAAGGCTTGGTGATGATGAACTCCTTTAACTTGACCTTATCTGAGAGGCGCATTATCTTCCTTTCCATTCTAAATGACAGCTTCGCATGATAGAGCAATCTTGGATGGAGGTCCTCTTGCCTCTCAAGACTTCAAATACTTCCTTCCAGCCCTTCTTGCCTGTAAGTTCTCTTTTGAGAAATCAGCTGACAGTCTGATGAGAACTCCTTTGCAGGTGACTGTGCCTTTATCCCTTGCTGCTTCCAGAATTCTCTCCTTCATTTTAATCTTGGCTAATGTAATTATGATGTGCCTTGGTGTGTTCCTCCTTGTGTCCAACTTCTTTGGGACTCTTTGAGCTTCCTGGACTTCCTGGAAGTCTATTTCCTTTTCCAGATTGAGGAAGTTCTCCTTTATTATTTGTTCAAATAAGTTTTCCACTTGTTGCTCTTCCTCTTCCCCTCTGGTACCCCTATAATTCAGATGTTGGGACGTTTAAAGATGTTCTGGAGGTTCCTAAGCCACT
This sequence comes from Anoura caudifer, assembly GCA_004027475.1. Lineage (NCBI taxonomy): Eukaryota > Metazoa > Chordata > Mammalia > Chiroptera > Phyllostomidae > Anoura > Anoura caudifer. The sequence continues at coordinate 24,454 of PVKU01013940.1, forward strand.
CCTCATTTTTTTTCAAATTCTTATTTCTTCCTTGTTTTCTGTTTGGTTGTTTCTTTCTTCCTTCTGGTCCAGTCCATTGATTTCAGTTCCAGTTTTTCTCCCATCACTATTGGTTCCCTGTGCATTTTTCTTCATTTCACTTATTGTAGCTTTCATTTGTTCATCTAATTTGTGAGCAAAATCAACCAATTCTGTGATCTTCCTGATCACCAGTGCTTTGAACTGTGCATCTGATAGGTTGGCTAGCAGTACTTTGAGCTGTGCATCGGATAGGTTGGCTACCTCTTGGTCGCTTAGATGAATTAGCTCTGGGGCTTTGATCTGTTCTCCTGTTTGAGCCATTTTTGGTTTTGGGGGTTTTTTTGTTTGTTTTTTTGGTTCAGTCGCAGCTGTTACATAGTGAGGGGCAGAGACTTAGGCATTCACTAGGGCGGGCATCCCAGGTGCTGGGTTGTGGTGCTGGATGTGGGGGCAGGGTCTGAGAGGGAACTGTGGCATTTGCTCTGCTCTCTCTCAGATTCCAGTCCCCTCCACTGCTTTCCCCAAGCAAATTGGGCCCCTCTGGTGCTGATTTCCATGTGGGTGGGCTTGTGTATGTTCTAGAACCCTGTGGGTCTCTCTAACAAACTCTCCTGTGAGGCTGGGATTCTCTCCCGCCACCTCAACCCCCACAAGTGTTTTCTATCAGTGCTTTTAGGCTTTATTTCCCAGCACTGAGGCCCTGTGTTGCGCAATCTGTCTTGCTGCCCATTTTCCCCTGGTTTATCTGGGCGCGAATGTGTGGCAATGATCAGCCATCTTGTGTGCCTCGCTCGGTTTGCTCATTGCCTCCCTGCACTCAGTAACTGCCACCTGTGTGCCTGGGGTGTACCAACTGCCTCCTGCATGCCCGGGACCACCAGCCACCGCCTTTTCCTGCCTTGACCCCTCTCCACCTGCCACTGACTCCGCCCCTCTTACCAGTCTGAGTGAATCATTGTTGGACTTCCATACAATTCAATTTTCTATCTGTTCTGGTTGGTGGTTTTTTTTTGGTTCTATATTTTTGTTGTCTTTAATCTTGGTTGTGAGAGGAGGCACAGTGTGTCCACCTATGCCTCCATCTTGGCCAGACGTACATATTTGTACTTCTTAACCTGATCACCTCTTTACCCATCTCTGCCTACACCCCTCATATCTGGCAACCATCAAAATGCTCTCTTTATCCATGATTCTGTCTGTTCTTGTTTGCTTAGTTTGTTATTTAGATTCAATTGTTGATAGATATATATTTTTTGCTATTTTATTGTTCATAGATTTGATCTTCTTCTTCTTAA
>PVKU01013941.1:0-25766 GCA_004027475.1 Anoura caudifer
TCAGGACTAGGGTCGTGTTCAGGATGAGACAGATGTCATGGAGGCCTCTACTGAGCATTTCTGTTGACCGTAACAGTTCACTTGGTTTCTCAAGTGGAATTTCACTGATGCCTAAAGACCATAAGCTCTCTGGGGGGATCTTTAGAGTTTATGCATACGCTGTAATGATTACCTAAAAACCATAAAATAATATTCTGAGCTATCTGGAAGATGACCCAGTAGCCAAGGATGTGATTTTGGGGCCCACATTTTTTCTCACCATGGCCACTTTGGCACCACATGTCACTGATTTAATTGCTACTGAATAAGATGAGAATAAACAGAAGCAGGCCTTATTCTCAGGGAATGAAGTTTGCCTCCGCGAGGGCCACGTGGAGGAGAAAGCCGAGTGGGAAGGCACTGCAGCACTTTGAATGGAGAAATGCGGTTGGGGCCCTGTTGGCACATGGCCCGTGGCAGAACAGGGATGACAGGCTCAGGAGAGGCTGTGCCAAAGCCCTTGCTACCACAGTATGCAGTTTGGTTTTAGCAAATCATCTTCCTTCATACTAGTCAGTGACTTCCCGTTTTGAATGATTCATGTTGGTAGCTTTGTTTGCGTTAAATTTTTAAGTTTGGCTTGGTTTTATAATTTTCTGGAAGTGGTAAGTTTACTTACAGTTGTGCTGGTACCTAATTAGCTGTGCCAGTATAAAGATAATTTGTGTCAACAGGAGGCATTTGGGAAAGCAATCTTACTTTAAAGGGTAGCGACATGTTAGTGAATATTGACAAGTATTTTTCTGACGTATCTTAACTCTACCGAAATTGTTGTTCAACTAACTCATTCCTCCCCTTAGGCTGCAAGCCCCTGAAGGGCCTGTATATACCCTACTTGACTTTGGGGCTCCTTCATGTTTATTAAATAAATGAGCTGATTGATACCAATCAGCATTGTCTGATACACAAAGAATAACATTAAGGGTAGTGACTTCTCTGTCAAGGGAACCATGTAAGCACAGTCTGTGTGCCCATCAGCACCCCCGTGAACTTTGGAATAGAGAGAAGTTCAAAATTGTTACTTTTGCCACTGACTTTCTAGAAGTTAAGAATGATTGCACTTGAGGTCATTATCCCTCCCTTCCCCCCCAAGATTGAATAGTATTATGACACCAGTGAACTATTGGGGGTATTTTAGTTTCTCCAACAAATTCCACATTTTACCTTCAGGACTTTGAGTGTCTCCCTCACATAGGTTTTAGAGTCTGCAAGACATTTGGAAAGTAGCTTCCTAAGCATCCCTCCCCTCCCATGACATGTGTGTATGTGGATGTCCCAATACACGTGATGAGAGATGGCTACGGAAATGGAGAGGACTAAAGCAGGCATCCAGAGGAGCCACTTTGTCCAGAGGAAACAGGTTTTCAGAGTCTTCGGGAGGGTGGGAACATACAGGCGGCAGCCAGCCATATCTCTTCACCAGTTGAATTATTTCCTTCCTTTCTTTTCTTCCCCACTCTCTCAGCAGTTTCATGTGAGTGCCTCTCTCTCGCCTCGTTTATTTCAGATGCCCCAGGAACAGTACGCACACCACCGGAGCGCCATGCCTGGCTCTGAGGGGCCGCAGGTGTACAAAGTGGGAATTTATGGCTGGCGGAAAAGATGCCTGTATTTCTTTGTCCTGCTCCTGATGATTTTAATCCTGGTGAACTTGGCCATGACCATCTGGATTCTCAAAGTCATGAACTTCACAATCGTAAGTAACACCACATGAGTTTCTGTAGCTCTCCTTGAGGGAAGGAGGTGTGTGGGGCAAGGAGGAACGTAGAAAAGCGGTGGCCATAAGATTCAAAATATCCTGCAACCTGGTGTTCTGGTCAAAAAACAGTCTGTTCACATTACATGTGAGGATGGACTTCTATCTCCTCTCAATCCTCAGAGGCTGGTTACCCAGTTTAGAGGCCTTGCTCCGTTCACAGTCTCGTGCATGCGTCCCCTCCATTGTGACAACGGTGGTCTATACCCTATAGTTTACAAGTACTTTGAGTAAATAATGCAGGAGGAAATAGGGGAGAAATCAAAGTATTGAGTGTTCCAAAATTTTAGTAGTGATCATGAAAGGTTTCGTGAAGTATTGGGGATTATCTAAGAATTTTAAGTGTTTATTTGTACCTCGTAGCCCATTGCTGTGGTAAATGGGCATCTCCATGATTGGTGGGCGGACACTGTCTTTGTCACCACCTGGGTAAGATGCAAGTGAGGGGCGTGGGGCCATGCTTCCTTATTTAAGAATTTGTGTTTGCGCTGCTTTGGCAACATTTTGGCTATTGGTGCTTAGGGCCACTATACCATTTGGATATTTATTTGTTGAAGTTCAAATGAAAAGAAAATCTTGGTAAAATTATTTCTGGAGTTACTCTGAGGTTTGTTTGTTTTTTTCCCAGAGATTTCTAGCTATTTTAGCAAGATAAGTGATTTAAGCTATTAGTGAATGCATAGAGAGCACTGATCGGCTGCCCTTGGAATGCTGTACTTTCTTGGTATGTCAAAAGTAAGTCGCTACATTGGCAAAAAATACATCTTGTTTGATAAAGAAAAGTGACCATAACACAATGAACAGTAAGGTTTTCATGTGACACTCCCAAACAGGGTATGGATATTTACCTTTTCTGAATTACAGAGTTGATTTCTTATCCTTAACACTCTCTGCATCATCACACTCCCTTGTCCGGGTAGTATCTCTGCTTTGTCTGCTTTCCTTTGTCTGCCCCGCCTGCCTGGCAGAAACTCTCCTGACGCACCTCTAGCTCCTTTTGCGTAGCTCTTATGACATTTATCACTCCTGGCAATAGTTTTTACATGTGCTTCCCGGGCAGACAGGACTTTGAGAAGAGCAAGGGCTGCGTCTTTTCTCTGTGCACCGTCATTTGTCACTGATGGGAGGAGCTACTGGTGCTTAATTAGGACTTAACTAGCTCTGAAGCCAAGGTTAGGGACATTGCTGTAGGCATCAGTGTGGCTCATTTGTTAATGCTTGTAGTTAAAGCTGGGAAACTGTCTGATCCAAAAATGACCTTAATTGTACAGATTTTTTTTCTTGAGGAAAAAAAATAGTTCCACTCTTAGGAAAATATAGACAGTCTTTGGAATTACAACATTAAGTTTAGAAGAAGATACAGGTTGATCTCCAGGGAATTGTAGGGGTTCAAGGTGAAATACTCTCACTCCACCCGCAACTTTCAACCTCTTTTATCTCATGGCACACGCAAAGTAATTGCTAAAATTCTGTTGCGTACCAAAGGATATATTTTTTTACTGATATGGTAAAAAATATATTTCCTACTGATATGATAAAAATATAATTTTGATTCATTCACATCAGACACCTACTGTTGTGTTGTCTGTTGTCATTGTTTTTATTTGACAGTCTAAGGGGAGAGAGGTTAGTGCTCCTGACTAAATAGTCAGGAGCTGCGTGTTTTAAAAAGTTCTTGCAGCACGCAGGATTGGCATTGTTACTCTAGACTAGTAGAGCATATTAGCTTATTTCTGAGTTAGACTCAGTAGACACTTCGTGGACTTGGACTTTTTTTTTTACAGACAGAATTCAGAGAAGTGTTTAAAGCAGGAGAGAGAGATGTAATCACATTTGTGGTCTAAATGCTTGCTCAGGTGAGGGTGTAATATAATGGGAAAACTTTCTCAGCGTTTAGGGCTGTAAAGGGTGTCCTAGGTCCATTTGGTTTTAAGTCCAAGTGCCCATAATCGCCATTTGTTGATGACCATGTTCTGTGATGTTTTTATTTTGTATTTCACAAACTTGGATAGTGGAAGACTTCTGTACTGCTATATTTAATAAGGGAAGACTGAAGGTGGGATGATAGAATAGAGAATAAAGATTCAAAAGACTTTTAAAGGATGGAATGGACACATCTAACCGCCTGCTGCTTGGAGGTGGCAGTGGAGGTGTCAGAAGACATCCTGGAGCACCAGTACCCAGGTTCTGGCTGGAGGGATGATTGGAGCGTGGGGCCCAGAAAGCGAGACAATTCCTTACCTTCCCGATGGAGCTGCACCGAAACCCTGCATCCCCTGAACCCCCTGTTTGGGGCATTTTTGTTGTTTTTACCTAGTGTGGCATGAAGTTAATTTAGAGAACCTGAAAGATTTAGGAGTGTGATGAATATGAACTCAAACATCGATAACTGTGATATTATACTAAGGTGGCTTCTGGAGTGTGTTTAATCTGGTACGCTTAATATTGGGAGGTATATTTAAATGTGTATTGAGTGACAATTCATTCTTTGTGCAAGTTTAGGGAGCAACATGACATTAAGTAATAATCTGTGTGAAATAGGCTATTTCCCAATGTTAACTCAATTGATTGCCAAAGTTGAGAGTTCTTAAGGCTTTACCAAACCAAGTACTTACTGAGGTGAGAATAATGCCATTATTAGCCATAATTGGTGCTTTATAACAGTAATGCATTTGAGCAAATAGGGCTAAGTGTCAGAAAATTGGTCTTTCCCTGTAAGTTCAGAGCATATTTTCCCATCAATCACAGTGTAAAAGATATTCTTTTAGAATTATAATTCTCTTCCACAAATAATAACTTACTGACAGTGAAGATCTTGAAAATGAGTGCAGTATTAACCAGCATTTTATTGGAGAAAGTTGGAATGAAAGTGCAAAGGAAATCAACGAGATGACAGTTGAGCATTTTCTGCAGGGATTCAAAAAGACTGCCAATAGGAAGGAGTGATTATTTTGTACATCTGGAATATTCAATAATTTTGAATTTGGGAAAGCTCACACTATAATCCAACACTCTGAGTAATCACCAACCAAGAGAATGACGTCATCCGAGAGTGTTTCTGAGGACTTGGCAATTTATCCAAGATTCGATACGCAGGATCTGCTGTCGTCGGCTTGCATTCTGTGCCCTCCCCAGGGATGGGTGCTGGAAGAGTGCTTCCATTTCAACTGTCTGCACAAACGTCCAACCAAGTTTTCTGTGTCCAGGGTGTAAATCAGAAGAAAAACGACTTAGCTCCATTCTGCTCTTATCAGAATATTCATGTGTTCATGACTAGGCAGGACAGCAAGTTTTCACCTCTCCCCCCAGGTTCCCTCTAAGTGGAGGAGTGTCTGGTTTACTTACACTGCAAAGACCCATGCGTCAACATGCCCTAGTTATTGCTCACCGTGCTATGCAAAGGAACTAATATTCATCACACATCTGTTGTGTGCTAGTCCCAGTGCTAGGCACTTAAAACATCTCATTTAATTTTCAAAACAACTCCTCTGTTTTAGTTAAAGAAAACCCAAGGATCAGAGAAGTGGGGTGACTTCCTGAAAGACACACAGCTAGTATGTAAAACGGTGCTTACCTTGTAAGCCCAGCCCCTTCCACTACGCATGCCTCCTCTCCTAATTGCCACAATGATGCAGCTCTTCAACAAAACTCTGAAGCTGGCAAAACAGCTCCTTGGCTTTGTTGCCCACTTGAGTCATCCCATCACAAATTTCTCTCCCACCTGAGGTGTCCACTGACATTTTCTGCTGAGAGTACTTTCCCTATGGTGCTGAATGCTCAGCCCTTATCCGTAGCTATGCCTCTGCCCCTCCACAGTCTTCCCCTTGTGTTTTAGCTCCTTGTTGTGTTCACGGAAACATTAAATATAAACTTACTGATAATATCTATGTCATAGGCTGGTGTGAAAACTCAGTGCGTTAATTCATGTTAACCATTTGTAGCAGCGTCTGAGCCTTATGAAGACTTGACCTTGGCAATGGAAAGTCACGAGTGACCCCACACTGCAGTGTAGTAGTTAAGGGCTTAGATTCTGGAGATGGCTGCTCTAGGGACAAATTTGTGTTCTGCTACTTACTCTGGCAAGTTTCTCAGTCTCTCTGTGCTGCAGTTTCATGGGAGTAACAGCGATACCCACCTATTCACAGGATGGTTGTGAAGAGCAAATGAGGTGATAAAGGTAAGGGGCTGAGAATGGAACTTGGTGGATAGTAGGCGCTTCACGTGAGGGTTCGCTTCCACCACCATCGTCGTTCATTGGGTTCATTTGGTGCCAGACATGCTGCTGTTGCGATGAATAAGTGTTACCTAACTGAACCCTTCCACCGGTCGGTGCTGTGGTGATACCAGCTTCACAAGGGAGGAGGCAGGCTCGGTATCTTGATCTCACGGCTCCACCGTGGCAAAGCCGAAAAGGAATCCAAGCAGTCTGGCTCTGGAGCCTGGTCTGTTTGCTGGTGTGATGCCATATGGTCAGCACAGAAAGCCCCAGCATGAGGGTCAGGGAACTGGATGCCTAGCCAGCCAGGGACCGTGTCACCTTGTTCCTGGGGCTCAGCCTAGAAGTGAACGTGCTGACTTAGGTGTCCTTGAAGTCTGTAGGGCACCATCCATTTTGGACACTTGGGTTCTGTCTTTCAGGCTTTGCCTTCACTGGGCAAGACCTCGCTCTGTAAAGGGCTTCTGCTTCTGCCAATGCATTCTGGCAGCCAGTCCAAAGAACTTGGCCTCAAAGACTCCCCCAAATACTTTAGTATTGATCATCTACATGATCATTTAGCACAGGTGGTTAAGTGGCAAAACTTAAAAGGCATGGGAATTATCAATAGGTATCCTGATCTTTTAGCGCACTGTGACTGTGAAATCATTCATTGTTAGATGAAATAGGGAATTGGGAATCACCACGTTGGATGTGCTCATTTTGCCGATGATTGAACCAGAGTAGACAGCAAGGCTGCCTGACACAGCCTCAGCACCCTCGCCATGCTGGAACTTCTCAGGAGCAGGGGTGTGTTCTCTTCACTTGCAGCCTCCGTCTAGTGCCCAGTATACAGTTGGCTTTCAATATGTGTTTGCTCATTGTCAGCTGCCTTGATGCAGACCACATGCATGAAATAATGGGTGTCAAGTTCATGGTCAGTGTCAGGCACGTGACAGTTCCTCAATGAAGTATAACTTTCTCTACCTGTGTTTAATAGATCTCCTAACTTCTATTTTTCTTCCTAGCATCAAAATTACATAATTCAAACTATTGAATTTGGGATTATGTAAGAAATGAATGTCCTCTGTTTAATAAAAACTTCTACAGAACTTCCTTTATAATTTTCCCAGGGGGAATCCTCATAAAAACCCTACAAGGTGGGCACCCCGGTGACCCACATTTTACGGGTGGGGAAGCAGAGGCTCGCAGAAGTGTAATCGCTTACACAAAGTCATGCCATCAGTGAGTGGTGAAGGTGGAATCTAGTCAAAGGGAGTCTGACTCGAGAGCCCAGGTTCTCGATTGGGACACTGTGCTGCCCATTTTCCAAGTGCTGCTTTTTATGAAGACAAATTGAATTTGTTCAGTGCAATGTCTACAGCATGATTTATTTGCCCTACCGTAAGATAAAGACCCACAAAGGGTCAGAGGAAGGCGTTCTAATGCTTGTGAATTGGACACATTGTAACACAGTAAAAGCCGGAGGGAATGTCCAGTGTGTCCCATCACTCAGGATACTGACACACCATCCATTTGGGGCAGATTCTGGGAATTGTGAGTCAGTCCTGCTAACTCAAGTGGAGAGGAGTGAGGGCACATGTGCTGGGGATGGGGGGAGGGATCCCTGGGGACCGTGAGGGCACGGAAGCTTGGGTGAGCCCCACAGCAGTGGGACCTGGAGCATGTCAGCAACCACGGCTCCTCTGGGGATGTCCATCCTCTGGCTTTCCTGGACCACATGGCATTAATCTTGCCCTAGAACATTCTCGTGTGTTTGCTGGTCGGGTCCCTACACCCTTGCTGTTCTACTGATTAGCTCCCTGTGTTCCTTTGGGTCTTCTTCCTTTCAGCCTGAGCGTGATTCTCTCTGCCTTCGACCTTCCCTGTACTACAGCCTTTCCATTTCAGCTCTCCCCTCTGCCAGCCCCAGTGTCTTATTACCCAGGTGGAAGCCCGGAGAGGAGCTGCCCTGGCCCAGCAGACTTTCCACATCATGCTGGCGCTCCCTCAATGGCCTGTAGACCCAGTGAGATGCCCCAGCAGCTGTGGCTGTGGCTGTGGCTGTGGCCGTGACTGGGAGGATGTAGCTGCGCAGCCCTCGGAGGCCTGCTCCTTGAGCGGCCAGGCCAGGCTCTCCCTCCCGTTAATGAGGTCAGAATTCGCTCACAAATAGCATTTGATCTTCTTTGTCCTTTTTAAGCTTTTCTCATTTATTGTCCAAGTCCTCCAATTTAGCTCACATTTTGTGTTTTGTGTATGTGGTGGAGGCAGGGTGTGGGCAGCCAGCACTTCATTTATTATTTTCCTGGCTGCTTCTAGTCAGCTGTGAGCTCCAGAAGACACCAACCTTATACTATTCATCTTTGTATCCATAGCTTTAAGCACCTTGCTTATTAGCACATATCAGATACTTAGAATGTTTATTGAATAAATGAATGACAAAAATACAAATAGGCAATCAGTTTAAATTAAAATGTATGAAGATGGGTTAATAGAGGTTTATATTGCTTTTAAAATGAAGTATTAGTAGATTTATTAAGGGAGACGGGTTATAAATGAGATGAGTGCTTGAATTTGATTATGAAAAGGTATTTTCAATATAGACACTCCCTCATCTGTATCAGCTACCAGGGACATTTTAATTACATGGGAAGAGAAAGGTAACAGTAAAGTGTGAAACAGCACAGAAGCAGGAGACATCATCCTAGTTAATACAGATTTGCTTAGCCAATGAGAGAAAGTGATAGGACTGGCTGCGGCATACCTTCCCGTCCATGCAGTTCGCCAATGGATCGCGTGTGAGAGTAGTGCCCCCTTCAGTGCAGATGCCAGCTTCACTTGGGGGCTTGGAAAGGCTTCCCATGTGGAGAACATCATGCTTCCATCCCTCCCTGCTTAGACAGACTCCTGTGGTCCCTTCGCGTCCATTAGGTCAAACACATCCACCTGAACAATCACCACAGTGTTATTTTTTTGAGGCGGCCTGAAAATTGCAGGAAAACAAAAGACAAAAATTGATTCTGTCCCATGAGCAATCCTGGGATATGGTTCTGCCATGTCCTGTTTTGTTTGGGGCTCACTGTATTTTATACCTTTGCATAAAAGCAAATCATTTTGGTCATTTAATTGCTGCAAAATGCTATAAACCAAGCTTGCTACAAATGTATACAATTTATTGGGCAAATTGGTTTCAGTTCAGTCGGTACTTCTCAAGCACACTATTTGTGTGGGATACTGTTCTGTGTGGACGGACACTAAAGACTATAATCAAGAAAATTCTATACTTTAATAGATCATAACTACTAGGAAGAAAAAACGTGTAATTTTAATGCATTCAAAAAAAATGACATATTTTACGGGAGGATGAAGAAGAGATCAGCTAAAGCTAGAAGGCCCTGGAAGACTTCCTCAGTGTGAAAGGGTGGTGAGGCCTTCTGTCTGGTGTTTAGTGCAGAGGAAGCCCCGTGACTGTGGCCTGAAAGTGGGATTCAGACTTGGTTGCAAAGCCTCAGCTGCTGTGGTTCCAGTACTGAGAGCTCAGGGCTCTGGGGAGACAGTGAGGGGGTGGGGAGAGCGAGGTGGGGGCCGACACTGGTCAAGTTGAACAGGATGCAGATCATGCTCTGGAGAGGTCGCACTGAGAAGCTGGAGAGCCGATTGTACACGAATTGCTGCACAATGCTAGCCTGCTATTTGGATCCTAGCCATGGCCTTTGCCACTGTTAGAGTTTTCATGCACTCAAAATTCATCTTCATGCATCTAGAACTGAGAAAAATAATGTCAGAAAATCTCCTTGGAAATACTGCTGTCTTCAGTGTATCACACAGAGCTGCTCACAGGTGGAATCGTTAGGTCTACTGAGCCACGCGGCTGTGAACTCTGAATAACACTCAGGAAGTGGAGGTTGTGACCATGTCTGGTGAATCTCTTCCCTCTTAGTGAGGCATTAAGCAATTGTAGGAGAGAATTTCCAAATCCCAAGGGTTGCGTTACTGTGAGGGTCAGTCTTTCCACGGCAGATGGGGTTTCTTCAGGCTGTAAAAAGAAACCCAGTAATATGATGAGGTTTCAGGCCAGTTGGGTTGCCTGCGAGTCATTAGTTAGGATTTCTACATCAAGGTGGCTCTGCAAATCATTTGCCTAGAATGGTGCTGTCCAGTATGGAGATGAAAGTAAATAATACAAAAACACAGCACCTCAGTGACAGCGGCTACACCACAAGCATTCAACAGCTCCCTGGTGTTACTAGTACCAGCATTGGGAGAGCAGCTATAAAACACTTCCATCACTGCAGAGAGTTCTTGATTATAAAACAGGTCTGCAGTTGACTGGTCTATCTCTTAGAGAGGCCTTGAAGGGCTAGCTAAGACCTTGAGCAAGGAAGTTTTCCATTCCTCTCCTCATAACAGTGTTTGCCTTTCCTCTGTGTGCTCTAGGCAGTGTTTAAGACCTGGAGCCATGGGAGTGAGGTAGGAAAGAAAACAAGCAAAATAGCTCAGTTTAACAGAAAGAGGACAAAGTCTCTCATAATCTGATGAACATTTGGCCCCAAATAACTGTGTAAGACTGGGAAAGATTTTCGTCTTGCCTGTAAGGAGGAAGGCGGACCTTTGTTGGGTGAGGACCTGTATGGAGGGGGAGAGTCAGGGACCATTTCTGAGTCTTGCTCTCCCAACATGTAAAATATGCAGTTTGGAACAGGTGATACATGATGTCCTCCGTAGCTCAAATAGTTTTTATGTCTAATTATTGTGCCCTTCCATGACTCCGATTCCCACTGAGAGAAATCGAATCACTTTTTCATTTAGAAGTGTGTTTGTTTGCTCATACTATATTTAGTTAGACAATCCAAGATGCTAAATGCCAGGAAATACATCTCATGTGCCTTTCCTAATTTTTAATTTTAATCTATTCAATTATTTAATGAATCACTGGTCTCATTATCTATGGCTACACAACAAACCACCCCAGATGTTAGTGGCTTACTAGAAAAGCAATGCTTTGTCTTGCTCAGGAATCTCCAGCTGGGGCAGAGCTCAGTGGGAATAGCTCCTCTGAGCTCCCTAATATCAACCTAGCACTTGAGCTGGGGAGACTCCAAGGCTGAGGTTGTCTCAACAGCTGGAGCTGGAGTCGTCTGGAGGCATGTTTACTTACCTGTGTGGGTGGTTGGTGCTGGCTGTGAGCTGGGACCTCAGCAAGTCAGAACACCTGCACACGGCCCCTCCTCGATGGGCTGACTGGGGCTTCCTGTCCACATGGGAGCCAGGTTCCAGAATGTGTTCCTCTTAAATGGTGGAAGTGCATCGCGCTGTGAGGACCCAGACTCCGAAGTCAGGTAGCGTCCCTTCCGCTTTCCTCTGCTGGTCTAGGCAGACCCAGAATCCTGTCGAGATTCACAGGGATGGCACATAGACTCCACCTGTGCAAGGGGAAGTTGCAAAGTGCTAGAAAAGAATGTGGAATGGGACATTATAGTGGGTCGAATGGTAGCCACACCCCCGCAAAAGAAGATAAGTCCTCGGCTTAATCCCTGGGACCTATGAATGTTACCTTATATACATTAAGGATCTTGAAGTGAAGAGATCATCCTGGATTATCTAGTTGGGCTGTGACTCCAGTGGCCACTGTTTTTATGAGTCAGGCGGAGGAAGATGTGACATGGGAGGGGGGAGTAGGCAGTATGACCACAGAGGCAGAGGTTGCGCAAGTGCCACCCCAAGGACTGCCCGCTGCCCCTGGAAGGCAGAAGGCAGAGAGTGGACTTCCCTCTATAGCCTGCAGAGGAGGTGTGGCTCCTTCAGTTCAGACCTCTGGCTTCCAGAACTGGGAGAGAATAAGGTCTGCTGTCTTAAGGCATCAGTTTTGTGGTAATTTGTTATGGAAGCCACAGGGAACAAGACAGAGATAGTGTTAGTAATCTTTGGAAAGTACAATCTACCACAACAATCCAACAGCTGCTATTAACCATACACATGCCATACCTTATCTTGAGCACAGTGCCAAGTCCCTACCAGTGTTCTCTCATTTCTCACAATGACACCGTGAGGGGCAGACTGTTATCACTCCTTTATCCATAAGGAGACTAAAGCATCGGGAATGTACTCAGCCTGCCCGACTTCTTCAGCTAGTAAGTAGAGGGATCAGTATGTAGATCCAGAAATAAGGCACATTCTTGTCCCTTTCTTGGCCACCAAATCTGAGTGGACCAATATCAGGGAGTTTTGACCATAAATACATAAGACTGTTCAGCCAGGTTAATAAGCAAGCATCTTTTCTCTCTCTGACAAATCTCTTAATTCCAAGATAAAAAAGGAAGTACTATCTCTAAATCCCAAAGACAGAGAAAAATGATCATTTGGGACATTCATTCTCTGACTGACTTAAACCATCTTCACGCCATACATAGTTAGTTGCTGTTTTAGAAATAAAAGCTTTGTAGTTCGCATAAGAAACTTCTGATACTCTTCACTGAAGCCTGCCTTGCATTTCTTGGTGAGGAGGGTGCGTGAGAACGGGGATAAAGTGTGCCTTGCTCTTCCCTGGTGGACAGCCTTGTGCCTCTTTCTGACTTTTGTGAGGTTTTTTCTGATAAATAATTTTCTGGTTCCCATTAGGTGAATAGATCCTATGTGAAAGTCCCATTCACACAGATCAATAGATCCCACTGGTGAAATCTTCCATTACTCTTGTTACTATCTGGTGGCAACCTAATGAATGAATTGCAGTTGTTTGCTCAACAAACGTTTGTCGTGTTCTCCCTGTGAGCCAAGTACTGTTACGTGTTGGAGGCATGATAGTAACTGCCCTCCCTGCCTCATGGAGCTTGCTGTGCAGTTGGGAGACAGAAAATATCCATATGATGAAACAAATAAATGTACAAATGCCGCTAGGATAAATGGCTGCTGCAAGAATGTATGAAGGGGCAGTTTGGCATGATCAACACGGGGACTTGCAAGACAAGATGATTGCATAGATATAGAAAGTGAAACTGAACAGAGGAAGACAAAGGGAAAAGAGATAATGGCAATCTAGAAAACATTGTATACGGATTCCCTAAAAATCTGATAATGATTTCCTCTGGGGGTGCAGTTAGATGTTCTGGGGTGAGGGTGGGGAGGCAAGTGGAGGGAGACTTTCCCTTGTTACCACATTCTAGGGACCATTTTACAAGAAGAATGTACTTATGTAATCTCATGGGACTCAAAAATTTAAAATAAAAAAGGTAAAAGGAAAAAGAGAAGGAAAATCACAAGCAGAAAAGAAGTAAGGACGTGTCATGATAGTTGGACCATTTGGCTATGTGTGGCTAAGAGACTTCACCTATAATAAGTACAAATTGTAATTCCCCACACTTAACAAAATACTTTCTGCATTAGAAAGAAGAAGCTTTTTTATAATAAGCCTTTTGCATTCCTCTTTGGTATGAAACAGTATGTAGCCACTTTCAGGTACATTAACTGCAGGATTTGCAAAGAGATTGTCATTAGTAAGATGATAAGTAGTGAGAGCTTATTCTGTGCCGGGCATGGTACTGAGCACTTAACATCGGGTATGGTATTTAATCCCTATGACCACCCTAGGAGATGGGTCCTGTAATCATCCCCTTTTTCCAAATGAGGAAATTGAGGCTTAGAAGAGAGGGCGAGTCCCTTTCCCAGGGCTGCATCAGTGACGGAGCTGGGACGGGAAGCCTGTTTGACTCCGGAACTTTTAACAAGTGCTCCATCATCCTCCCATGGTACTGTGTAGGCTGAAACGTCACTGTCTGTATTCCCGAGAGCCCCCAGTCCTCATGCTTTTGACGTTATTGGGATGGTTCCAATAGTCGACAGCAGGGCTCACGAAGAATGCTGAGTCTGTAGTATCCCTTCAATGCAGTGATTTCCAGAACTTTTGAAGTGTCCACATGTTAGGATGAATACTTCTCACCCCCAGCTGGCAGTATGCCTCCCACACAACTTATTGAGAAATTGTCTTCGTGTTTTCTAATGGACCTATTGATTCTCTTATAGAGGGCAAAACACTTATAGAACTTAGAGGGGTTAAGAGAACGCACAACCAGCAGACTTAATTATGTTGGAGCAAATCCTCTCAGTCCAGGCTTCCCAGCTTCTTGGCTCATTTTCCATCACACTCTCATTGTCCAGAGTTGTTCTGCAGCCATGGTTCAACTGATGCTTTGGAAGGGTTCTGATGTGTGATAGAATGTGATGCTAGAGGGGGACAGGATGCTCTAACAGGCTTTATAGATAACAGAACTGGGTTCAGACCTCAGCTCTGCTTCTGATGAGCCAGACGATATTGGCAAAGTAGCTTAACTTTTCTGAGCCTTGCTTACTCATTCGTAGTAAAGGGATTCATAATACCTGCTTTGCTGAGTTGTGATGGAGATTGGAGATAACCAGAAAGTAGAGCATGGCAGACACCCACTAAATGCTTGTGATTATTATTGTCAACTTGAGCACTTGGAGAGTTGCCTTACAAAGAAGGGAAGATGATTCAGTTGCTAAAATTCAGCTTAGAGTCATAAGCTCACTTTTAAAGAATGACTAATGGAGTCTTAAAAGCATATATCACGTGGGTTGGCTGAAAAATCATCACTGCTCACAGGAATACAGTCACTACGATATTTTATACATACATGTTATTGCTGATTAACTTAAAACAGTGTAAAATGGAGGAAACCACGTATAACCATTCTAGTGAAAGAGATTGCCTATACAGCTGCAAACCACTAAATAAATAAAATAATTCTGTACTGTTTCATGTCCTCAGAAGGACACAAAGAGGGAACACCCCCACTAAGAGGGAATGAAGGAACAACACACTTGCGCCTGGGTCCCTGCCATGTACTACTACATCCTTTATGAGAGGCTATCTGACCTCTGACAGCATGTTCTGATTTGTATCATGTGAGGCTTACACAGGTTGTGAGAATATCTTACCTTCTTGGAAGCCCTGTGCCTGTAGCTGGTCTATTCAAAGTCAATATCCCTATCTGTCAAGGGAGATTGATTGTCTAAATGTCCCAGACATAGTGGTGACTGTGTGATGGCTGCTAATCTCAGGGCTAGCCTCTGAGATGGCACCATTATGGAAAGCGTTCAGTAATGAATACATTGGAGAGCAGCTCATGAATATGCACTCCTTTGGGTTTGTCAGAGTCCACAGCAGCCCGAAGTATTATAAACAGGCTCTGCTATCTAAACAGGGAATTATAGCAATTTATTAATTGCTATTTCTGATTATTTGCATTTAATAAGGGACACTCTTGAGAAGATGAAGGACAGCATAATCCCAAAATATGGCTTTACATCTTGGATAATTGACTATCGTTTGTGTCTTTGCCGCATTCCTAAATTGTTCATTTCTCTAGATGGTTCTCGAAAACTATGACTTTACCTCTTTCCTTTCAGTGGGTGAGCAGGGGTTTCTCATAAAAGCATATATGGTTTAGTTTTCTAAACTAAGTTAAAGCTTAATTAGTCCAAAATCCAGATCTGTGCTATGTTTATAAAATTCATACAAGCATAATTAATTTTAGTTAATTGCATAAATTGCTTTTTCATGCAAGCAGTAACCTTTTCTCTGATGACCTCTAAACATCATATTTTAGGTTATCTACATTTCTGGCTTTCCCTGGTAATGCTAAATCAACTCACACAATTCTACAACTATTACTCTTTCCTTTGATTTATGACTTTTATCATGGAAGTCAGTGATTACCTTGGCAACCCATGTTTCATGTTTTGAAAATGCAGTGAAAAAGTATAGTAGAATAGCATTGCTTTTGTTTTGATGGAAACCAACAAAAAATAGAAATATGATTTTGATATATTTTCCTAAGCCCACTACTTCTCATAAAGTTACCTAGAGTTTTTTAGTCTATTTGAATGACAGTTCAAATTACATTGATCAGCTAAATGTCAAAAAGAATAGCTATTATTTTTTAAACCTCCTGATATTTCCAGAATTTCTCTTCCTGAGAAGAATGGTAACTTTGCCATATGCTGAGCCCAATTTGTGTGCTGTGGGAGCTATTTCCTTTGCAGAGGTCTTTAGAACACCGTATTTAATCCTAAGGAATTATTCTCCAAAAGCCTACCTTCTTGCTTGATTGGCAATTGAACTTTATTATTAGTTCCCTCATCATTTCTCTAATAAGTCTTGCATATAAATTAAGGATGGTGAAATTCTCCCTTTTTCTCTCTTCCTTGTTCATTTTTGGGAAGGAGGTGAGTGTTGCTTTTTCCCAGGAGCACCCGGCAAAAGTCACCACCTGTCTCAATGATCTGAACGGCATGGCATGCCAATCTGTGTACCAGTAAGTGTGTCCAGGAGTGAGATTATGAACTTTGTCTTGGTCCTGAGTTACAAGTGCCTGCCTGGTACCTAAGACACTTGAACTATATGGATGGGGCATGGGAGCAGAATGAAAATGAGGATCATCCTAAGGGAAGTGATGGGGATGCTGGGGAGACAATCACAGGTGCATCGCACAGAGCTAATGTGCTGTGTTTTACTGGGATTGTAATAGTTGAAGCCTCTTGACTTTATAGTGACTTCTGCTCTAGATAGTCAGTGTATGTGAATTTTGAATCTGTAAAGTGCTCTTCCTTGTTATATTTCTCAAAGGTTCATTAACAACCAGTATTATAGAATCAATTCAAAAGGAATGTGTTTTCAGCGCCTACCTTTTAGCTTCAGGGCTACATTTTTCAAAATGTATAATGAAATCCATGGAATTTTATAAAGAATCTGGCGCTTTGCAAAATTGGCTTTGGGGGCTGTGCATGACTTGTATTTGAAAGAAAAAAGTGTCTGGCCATTGCAGGAATTGAAAAACCTTTGGTCCATCTCTAGGTTGCACTTAGCCGTAAGCAGTTGAAAAAAAGAGAAATCCGGTACGTGTGTGACTTTCAAAGACTCTGTAGAGGTTTACTGTCTTCTTAGTCTTGCACACACATGATAGGAAGGTCATTTTTCCCTATGTGTATGAAGTCAGCCTCCCTGCTTTTGTGGGGGTTTTGCTCATTTCAGAGGATAGGAAATTGGAACTGACTACTGTTAGTGACAGGACAGTGCTTCAGGAATAATGAGAGTGACTCCTCCTCTTTCCCTAGGGATTGGCAAAGCAAAAGTGCACACAGACTTAGTAGCTTTTTCTAAATAGCTCTCATTACCATTTTCTCTCTAGAACCACATAGAGTACCACCATCAATAAAGTCAGGACACTGAGTTATGGGTTGGGCTTTGTCCCGAGCTCTGGGACCTGGGGCACACCGCTCGTCCCCTCTGGGCACCGTGGTTCATGTTGATAAACAGAGAGTCAGAGGCATGAAGAACCAAGTTATATCTCGGGCAGCCTTTACCTTTAAAGCTGTAAACATCTTTGTTTACAGCTTTAAACAAAGCTGTAAAAAGGGAGATGTAAAAAAAGGACTTCAGGCTTTAAACTGGCATCTTACTTACCTTCTCTTAACCATCTACTGAAATGTCTAAGGTACGCAAAGAACGAGGAGTTATTTCATTATCAAAAGCTAGGGATGGTAGTTAGTCTCCAAGCAAACTCTTGGGGGAATTTTCATAGACTTTCAAGGTCTATGAAACTGCATTGAAGGACACAATTAAAGCTACTGCATGCTATGGCATTGGAAATAGAGAATCCTTCCCCTTATCAGTAGTTCCCTAAGAGGTACTTTATCTTTGGGCCCATATTTATGCACTAGATGCAAAATCCAGCATCAGTAGCCACTGGGAAGACAAACGTGTCCATTTGTTTTTTTCTTCATGGGATCTGTTTTTGAATCAATCTGCTTTTCAGTTCACACATGCATATATATACATACACACAAGTGCACAAATGTGCATATATACACCTGCATGCATGTGTGCCCACATGCCCTCATGTACATGCATCTGCATACACATAAATATATGTCTATATGTGCATGTACACAAACTAGTGAGAGGCTCCAGTCCCCAAAGTACAATAGCCAGAAATAGAGCCGAGCCAAGAAATGTCATGTCTTGGTAGATGCAGATCCTATTATGCAAGAGAAGCTACAGGGGACATGAGTAGCCATGCAAACTGGAAGATGTGATCCTTCATAGTTTCACTGTTCAGAGTGGGAGAGACGAGAGCCTCCTGACACCTGGAGGAAACCTGGAGCTACAGGTACAAGAAGGCGCTCCAGCCAGAGCCCAGGGGGACAGAAAGTGCGCCCAAGAGCAGGTAGGTCTTTCTCCTCGTGCAAATGGAGGCAGCACAGAGCCTTTGAACAAAACTACAAGGAACAGGGACGTCATCCTGGAGATGTGGAGGAAGAGCATGCAGTGACCATGATTTAATTTACAAACCTGAAGGAAGATTTAGAAAACTACAGAGCGGGCAGGGGCAGAAAAGGGAACGTCTGTTATGGTTTCTCCCAGAAGAAGAGGGGAGTTCCGTGGGGACGGTGCAGGCGGAGATGACAAGGCCACGTAGCATCAAGGGAGGTGACACAGGAAACATCGTAAGGCACTAAAAAGGCAGCAGCAGAATGAAAAACCAACTTTGGTATTAGCAAAGAATTCATACTGAGAAAAAGTAAATCAGCTAAATAAAGAATTAAAATGAAGCACTTTTCGAGAACTCGTAGCGAAGAAAAATGAGAAAGCAGAAGAAAATAAAGATTAAGTGATGATAGAGAATGAGTTACAGAAATTTCTAAAATATATAGAAATTCTTCAGGAAGAGACTAGAAGTGAGACTATCACTTCAAAGACACAGTCGAACATTTTTCTGAGCTGGACACACACATTATAAGGTTTTGTTGAGAACCACTTGAAAGAGATGGCAACCACACCCAGGTACATCCAGATACAATGTATGTCTCCATGCAAAAACAACAACAAAAGTGGTGCTGATCTGAGGGGCCTTCCTTAGAGGAGAGCAGTAGACACTGGAGTGCCTAGACGTTTCTGGAGAGAATAACGTGCCCCAAGAATGTTGTAGTCAGAGAAGTTGTTTACCTTGTAAGACAAAAGCTAACATGCTTTTCATGTATCCCAAACCTCACAAAGCATGTGTTCCCTGTTTGCTTCAGCCAAGTGAAAACTAAATACAAATCAAAAGTCCCAAAATGAGTGGGTTGTGATATAAAATGACTTGTGGGTAAACTTTGGAACCATCTATATATGAAAGATTTTTAAATGTCTTCTGAAAGTTATGAAATGCAATTATAGATGTGTAAAAAAAGATGTAATGTGTAAAATATTCTAAACACTGGTATCCAGGATGCCAGATGCATCTATGAAGCCCCAAGAGGGGTCGAGAGGGGATGCAGGGAGGGAAGAATGAAGACGTAAATTCGTGCAAAAGTCTATGGATCCATAGGAACAATTTAAAAACTACAATTCTGTCTTCACTTTCATAGTAAGTGAAATGTGAACTAAGGAACTAAAAACACTAAGACCCCATTTCTTCAAATCTTGGGGGTGGGGAGGAAGAAATTGTAATTCAAAACCAACAGAGAGAAAGCACTACACAGACATGCAAGAGGGGTATTCAGATTAATTTCAAATAGTCAATCTGATTATTTGCTAACTCTAACATGGAAACAATCATGTAGCCTCATGGCATCTCTGAAGATGCAGAACCTCATTTAGTCATCGGTCTTCGAGGAGGAAGAGATACTAAGACATCTCTCACTGCTCCCTTATAACGTTGGTGCGCAAGGTCTCCGCCGGACTGGGCTCCGCAGCTGCTGTGGTGCTGGTCCCAACCACAGCTGAGCAGGGCGCCAGGGGCAGGCTTGGCTGTGGTGGAGCCACCCTGGCGTTTTCCAGTCCGCTGTGGTTGCTGTTGTAAACAAAACAGCTTCTGGTGGTGCCATCTGGGCTCGGTGACGCAGTAGGAATGTTGTGCCAGGGATAAATAGCACAACTTATCTGAGCTCAGTTTGACCTTCAGAAATGATGTGGAATCTGTATCCTTCTTTGAAAACCATTGTTCATAGTTCTTTGGCACTTCAGACACTTTTTTTTTCCCCCTCAAGTGAGTAGCTTCCTGAGAAGCATGAAGACCCATTTCAGCTTTGCAGACCAGAAACTGGGACTTCTCTTCGATGTGTTTAGCGTGGATAGAGTCTGTACTGCATGCTTCAGCACGTAGTTATTTTACTATTATTTTATCTTACAATATAAATGTCTCCTCCAAAGAAAACCTGTATTCTAAAAAGCAAGAAGACACGCTTCTTTTCTACTCAGTGGATTTATTTTTTAAATGCTGTGTTTTTTTTTTAAATGGCAGTAACACTTTATCTGCCTGCAGGCAGTGGCGTGGACCAGACGACTGCCTGAGATTCCTTCCCAGTCAAAGATCTTCATGTGTTTGTGGGTGACTGTGTGTATGAGAGAGGGTTTAGGTTTAACAAAAGCAGTAACACTATTAACCTCTCAAGGATAAGTGCTGCCAGTTGATGATTTCCTTGCCTCCCTCCCACAGGGCTTAGAACTGAGCTGTGCACACAGTCGATGTTCCATGGGAACTTGGGGTTGTGGCGCTGTGTTTCCTCATGTCACCTAAGGAAGTTGGGAGTTTCTGATTAGGTGTCAAGCAATCCCACTGGCAGATCTGCACCTAACATGGCCTGAGACAATCCACTTAGAGTTCTCTGGGTTAAATTTCCATTTCTGAAATGAAAGGTTTGGATTCAATGGGGAGTTATGGACTAGCAGTTGGCCAAAACTGGCTAGCAGAGTGTGTCATTGGACCTTCAGGGTGTTGACAGTTTTTATTGCAGTTGTTAATATGGAAAACCTTTAGAGGAAATGCATGTGCCCTGCCTTTTACCACAGTCTTCACCACTCTCTATTGCCTACTCCATCCATACCACTCATTTATGTTTACCTTATTAGCCTTTATAAGCGTTTAATAGAAATCTAAAAAACGGAAGGGAATTAGATTGTCAGTTTCTTTTTTTAATTACATTTTATTGATTATGCTATTACAGTTGTCCCATTTCTACCCCATCATTCCCCTCCATCCTGCACACCCCCTCCCACCCACATTCCCCCCTTTAGTTCATGCCCATGTGTCATAAGTTCTTTAGCTTCTACATTTCCCACACTATTCTTGCCCTCCCCCTGTCTATTTTCTACCCACCATCTGTGCTACTTGTTCTATGTACCTTGTCCCCCTCTCTCCTCCTCCCACTCCCCTGTTGCTAACCCTCCATGTGATCTCCATTTCTGTGTTTCTGCTCCTGTTGTAGTGGTTTGCTTAGTTGGCTTTTGTTTTAGGTCTGGTTGTTAATAACTGTGAGTTTGCTGTCTTTTTACTGTCCTACTTTTTATCTTCTTTTTCTTAGATAAGTCCCTTTAACATTTCATATAATAAGGGCTTAGTGATGATGAACTCCTTGAACTTGACCTTATCTGAGAAGCACTTTATCTTCCCTTCCATTCTAAATGACAGCTTTGCTGGATAGAGCAATCTTGGATGTAGGTCTTTGATTTTCATGACTTGGAATACTTCTTTCCAGCGCCTTCTTGCCTGGAAGGTCTCTTTTGAGAAATCCGCTGACAGTCTGATGGGAACTCCTTTGTAGGTGACTGTCCCCTTATCCCTTGCTGCTTCTAGAATTCTCTCCTTCATTTTAATCTTGGGTAATGTAATTATGATGTGCCTTGGTGTGTTCCTCCTTGGGTCCAACTTCTTTGGGACTCTCTGAGCTTCCTGGATTTCCTGGTAGTCTATTTCCTTTGCCGGATTGGGGAAGTTCTCCTTTATTATTTAAAGGAGTTTTCTACTTGTTGCTCTTCTTCTTCCCATTCTGGTACCCCTATAATTCAGATGTTGGGATGTTTAAAGATGTCCTGGAGGTTCCTAAGCCTCGCCTCATTTTTTTGAATTCTTGTTTCTTCCTTGTTTTTTATTGGGTTGTTTCTTTCTTCCTTCTGGTCCACTCCATTGATTTGAGTCCCAGTTTTCCTCCCATCTCTGTTGGTTCCCCATGCATTTTTCTTCATTTCACTTATTGTAGCCTTCATTTTTCGTATAATTTGTGAGCAAAATCCACCAATTCTGTGAGCATCCTGATCGCTAGAGTTTTGAATTGTGCATGTGATAGGTTGGCAATCTCTTCGTCGCTGAGATAAATTGGCTCTGGGGCTTTGATTTGTTCTCCGGTTTGAGCCATTTTCATTTCTAGGTGGTTTTTTTTTTTTTTTTGGTCTAGTCGCGTCTGTTATGTAGTGAGGGGCGGAGCTGTATGTGGGGGTGGGGTCTGAGAGGAGACAATGGCGCTTGCTGTGCTCACTCTGGGATTCCAGTCCATTCCACCACTTCCCCTTTGCCTGGATTATCTGCACGTGAATGTGGGACCACCCGGTCAGCCAGCTGCCTTGTGCGGCCTCACTGGTTCTGCACAGTTGCCGCCCCTCGCCCGGGGTCTGCTAGTCGCCACCTGTGCACCTGGGGGCTGCCAGCCGCTGCTGCCTGCGTGCCCGGTCTGCACCTCCGCTTTTTCCTGCCGGGACTCTGCCCCTCTTACTGGTCTAGATGAATCATTGTTGGACTTCCAAACAGTTCGATTTTCTGAGTTCTGGTTGTTTTCTTGTTTCTAAATCTTTGTTCTCCTTAATTTTGGTTGTGCGAGGAGGCACAGTGCATCTGCCTACGCCTCCATCTTGGCCGTAAGTCAGATTGTCAGTTTCTAACATTAGCTTTTTTGCTTTGCAAACTCTGGACTGTGAGTGTGCACAGCTATTTTTAAAAACACTCTGGAGGTTAAAAACTATTTGACTAATAAGAATGAATTGATGTGGAAAAAAATGTCAACGTAGGAAGACACATCAGAGAAATTCCAAATGGGTTCAAAAATGGAAATAGAAAAGCTGAATCAGTCTGCTTGTTTTTAGGTGCCTTCTTTTCACAGTCATTAGTTTGGTCTGAACTACACCCAAATGGTCCTCCTGGCCCTGGTCACACTAGCTATTACAGGTTGTCTAACTTGGTTAAATTCTTTTCTGCTTTGGATTGTTAACGATTCAGCCTTTCACAGCTTGAGTCAGGTGTTCTCGGAGGGCGCCTTCCTCAGAGGTCAGTCCCTCTCCAGAAATCATCCAAGATTAAGATTGCAGATTCTGCTCAGTAACCTTGGGAATAATCATTAGACCAAGGACTTTGGAGGCACAGCTCTACAGCAGCAGAGCCCTGGTTGGCCGTGCCACAAAGAGCCAAGGAGCTGTGAGACCAGGAGCACCAGGAGGGTGGGGTCTGCAGGGCTGAGGACGGCTCTCTCCCAGGGGGTGCTGTGGCTAATGACGAGGTTGGGACATTCCTTCTGAGCCAAAGATAGTAAGAGCTTCATGTTCCTACCCCCTTCCAGCGTCACCAGAGGCTCAGGAAGGTAGCAGCACTATCATTACAAGGTATAACAGGTGAGGAAACTGAGGCTTGGAGAGGTGAAGTCACCTGCCTGTGTAAGAGTAATTTCAGAGTTAGCACAATATTTCATGAAGGGCGTATAACTCTGCACTTCAGTGCTTAATGAATGATGTATGCATTTT
This sequence comes from Anoura caudifer, assembly GCA_004027475.1. Taxonomy (NCBI): domain Eukaryota; kingdom Metazoa; phylum Chordata; class Mammalia; order Chiroptera; family Phyllostomidae; genus Anoura; species Anoura caudifer. The sequence goes on from PVKU01013941.1 coordinate 23,554, forward strand.
ACTCACTTATGATGATGTTATTGTGTCTGAAAATAAGTTTCCAGTAAATAAATGTCAACATGTGAACCCTTCTGTCACCTGATGGGATTGTCAATGTGAAATCTATTGTATAAGGCTGCCGCATACATACTTTCAAGACAGAGTGCAGATGAATGCGTGATACTTTGGGGGAGATTTTTTGAAGAGAGATTATTTTATGACATTAGTTGAAACTAAAAAAGGGGGCAGGGATGATGGTGCGAACCAACAGAACAAGAGTGATGAGAAGTGGAATGTTAATGTAGTCAGCAAAGCAGTATGCATTTAAAAATACCGGGACCCTAATTACTAACATTCCGTGGCAGGCCAGTAGAGGACTTGTTGTATTTCTCCCCCCACTTGCTAAACAGCAAGTAGATGATTCATGCACTGGAGGAGGAGGAAAAAAAAAAGAAAAACAGTGATTTTTTTTTAATGATATGCAGTTGCCAGCTTAGGTTTCTATTTTTACCCTACCCTAGTCCGTGAGCATGTTTTTCCCTTATTTAGGAAACCTGCAACTACAAATATGTTAATTCACTTTTTTTACCTTTCTGCTAAATACAGAGAACATTGCCTGTGTGGCCACGCCTGGAGATTGTTCTCAGCAGGGCTGCGAGCAAGTCAGGCAGGCGGTCCTCTGCTGTTAGCGTCATGCAAAAACAGATATTTTTTACTTGCCCTTGAAGGTGTTTATTTTTAGAAGTAATTGTTTATATTGTAAATTGAGGGGTGCAATAATCTTTAGGATTATTTATACTGAGACCAGTAGTTTTCGGATTGATGCAGGGAACACTGCTAATTCTTTTAGAATACCGTAAGGAGCACAACACAAGGAGGAAAGTAGTAAATTAAGAACATGTGCGACGTTGAGTTAAGGTTTCCTCTTGGAGGCCACGTGTAAACAGGACAGGAGAGACAGACAGAGCCACAGACAGGAGATAAGAGGTGGGTGGCATTCCTGATGCTGGAATTGTTCTTTCAGAGAAGTAGGGAGAGGATCCTGGGTCCAAAACACGAGTCTCCTCCTCAGTCTCTCTCACAAGCTGCCAGGCGAACCCAAGGTTCGTGTTGCCAACTTGGAGTTAGCATTTTGTCTCTCAGAGCCCAGGGGAAGTTCATCTCCTTGCAAATGTTTCCTGGTCCTCCTGGCCTTCCTCCTCCATGTTCACGGCCCACTTTATCTTACCTCACTCCTCTGGGCCGCTGCAAGCCTGGTCTTGCTATGTGTCACTTCCATCCTCAAAGTGGTCATCAGCTCCCAGTCGCCCTCTCTGTGATGACAAAATTCCTCTCACTTGCAAGTGCCCCGAGTCCAGCAGCCCCGCTGACTGTCCACTAGACTTTTTTTAATCTCTTCAGGGAACGTCCTCCCATTGCCCTTCAGTGATAGGTTCACTGCCCCATGAATGTGCTCCCTTGATCTCCGTGCCTTTGGGATTCCTGCTTGTAGTACAGTTTGGACTTTTATATACCAATACGTGCAGGACATGCTGACTACACTCACCTGAAAGTCAACCTTTTTATAGGTTGAATTTTAACTTTTGTGTGGCAACTAACATTTCCAACTGTTATTGTACGATGGCTGCCACTTCCACGTCCCCATCAATCAGTGTAAAAATACACCAAGTTTTCCTTAATTCTCTTAACAATTAGAAATTGTTAAACATTAGAAAACATTAGAAAGCAGAAAACATTGTTTAATAATAATGAAGAAACAAATTAGAAAACATTATTAATAATGCAGAGTAGAGGTCCTCAAGATAGTTGAGGCAAAACTGGGCATGTTTGGGGGGGGCTGACACTGGCGAACTTGTAATCTCACCTGGGGCATCTTTGAACAGACGCTTGTTGTGACATTATAAGAGGAAAGAGCAAATTAAAGAATGCGGTGAAATGTAGGAAATGTATCACTGAACACTGTTCAAAAGGTATCGCATAATGGGATTTCTGTTTTGTAGTATCTTCCTTGTGTGTTACTCTATTATTTTAATCACATGATTTACTTTGGTGCACCTTTCAGCAAGTATGTGATGCAATAAGAAGAAATGGATGAAGTATCAACAATGAATAGCTTTTACTTTTGTTCTCACCTCTAATCTCTCAGCTCCCTTCAACCAGGCTCATTTCATTTACCTTCCCCAGGAAGTGATCTTTGATTATATTCATTCATTCATTCACTAATTCATTTGTTT